>QXVX01003567.1:35379-64758 GCA_013436065.1 Halocynthia aurantium
TCATTAATCAATGGCTGAATTGTAAGGTCATTTGAATGTCACAGTCGAGGTAGTTCATTGTCAAGATGGTTCAGAACTTTGGATTCGGGTTGAAAAGTAAAGAATTTGAGCAATTTCGTCCTCCAGGCAGAATAATTCTGTATTCAAGCGCGATAAATGACCGTTTGTTTGATTGTCTTGCAACCATGTCGGTAATTTCCTGGTCCGGAGGAAATAAAATCTTACTTGAGACGGCTTTAACGCCCCCTAGTGTGAGAATTAGGATTTATATCGATATGTAACAGCATTTGCGTTAACAGCTATTACTTATAACTGTTATCATTGATACACCCAAAGTTAGCGAGTGTCATGTAAGCAATAATGCCTTTTCTTATGTTATTGTTCATCCTTAAACAACGCATGTACCTCATAATGCCATCTCTGTAACATTCAGCGTGCTCAAATTTGCTACTGCTTCGATGTAGTTGCCTATTAACGTATGCTGCAAACAGTTAAAAAGAGGGAAATGCCACGTTTCCCTCACGTATTTGGAAAAACACCAAATCTAGAGCTGACAATTACTATTTTCAGAGCTGAGAATCTTTTTTTTTAAAGATTTAAACATAAGAACACGTGAAAATTGATTTGGAACTCTCACTAGAGCATTTGTTATGTAATACGTGAAATCTATTGAATTAAAATTGCTAAGTAACACTCGGTGAATTTGAATACTGGTCAATCTATATTGTTATTAGCTCAAGTCAGTTGATCGATACTATCGCTAAGGTTTCACAGTTTGTTTGTGTGTTTCATATCAAGGCATGGATCTCCATATTTCATTATAATAAATATCTTCATAATCGTCTTGAAATAGATATGCAGTATACGTGGTTGAAAGCACTGTAGTTGCAAGAAATGTCGTCTGCACGGATCGATCGCGAATCTTATTTACAGTATATTGTTAGATTATGACATGTTCAGAAATACCCTTACATGTTCATGCAAGTATTTCCTGTTTTCTGAGCTTTGCTTACGCCAGTTAACGAGTATAATATAAAGTAGATCGAACTTGGCGCAAATAAAATAAAATTTCAAGGTCACTTATAATTTTCAGAAACTGCTTTGTTAGACTATGCCAATGTCCTGTATAGAACTTGTAACGTTTTGGGATAGTTGAGCAATATATCCTTGGTCGATGACTATATTAGTAATGCAACTCGTTCGAACGACACCACGTCCATTATTATTGTTATTTTAGCCATTTGGTTACATATTCACAACTTAACTCTCACAATAAATGAAATATTTCAACTCATATTGTCGTTGCGCGACGAATTATTGAATTGTAACCACCCATCAGAGTGTTTAAATTGAATCTAAACTCGCGTGTGTTGAATGGCCTCCAAAACCTTTCATTGAATACCAAAAAATATACCAGAGTTATGATTTTCGGTTTTCTTGAATACGAATTCAATACCCAACGGTTAAACTTTCTTGAATACGATTTAAGCCTTAAACCCGCGGTTATCTTCGACCTTACCGTTGAACTGCTTCCCTGAATACGAACATTTAACAGTGAACCCTCGATTCAACGAACGAGTTGTTAACCTTGTCCGTTAATGGCGACTATTTGGGAACGTACCATTTCATATGGGACTCAAGATCAAGGATTTCTTAGTGATTCTCAAAAGAATATATTCAGAGTTGACCTCGATGCGACCTTAGTTTCTTCCCAATTGTAATTTTCCTCGTGAGCGAATGGCATCGGCCAAACATCTGGAGATTTTGCAAGCCAGACACGAATTTACTATTTCCAGCTATGTACGGTTATTTAGAACGTGTTTATTCCACCATAAAACATGGCTGCTTTGCATCAAAATATTTTAATTTGAATACTTCAAGATGTGAGATTTATTATTGGCATTTCGTAGCTGATGCTGTTGCAAGAATATCATTTTGCAAGTAATGCAGCAGAAATGTTACCAGATACGCGCTGTTTAGCCCGATGAGCTTCTTCGCATAATCGTGTGCAATATTTTGGAATCGGGAAAGTTATTGAGTACCCAAAAATTGAATTTATTATGAATTTATTACATACACATTTTTGTACACATACCAAAAGTAGTAAGTATGGTTACCGATGGTCCAAAGAGACTACAAGAAAAAACTTATGGGCTTTGGTGCCTGCACTGATCTACAGCACAAACATGCAATAGAAGACAGTAGTAGGTAATTTTCCTTCCGATGGGCTTTGGTGCCTGCACTGATCTACAGCACAAACATGCAATAGAAGACAGTAGTAGGTAATTTTCCTTCCGATTTAATAATCAAATAAAATATTTCCAATTTTCACATTTTTGCAACAACAAAAAATTTAGATGGTATTATCAATCATAATAGAACATATAAGGTGACATAACAGTTCTCCATCAATCTTTCTAATGCATTCCTGTCGCGAAACTAATCTCTGGTCGATTTATAATTTTCGAGTTGAAGGTCGAAGGTGGGTGTGTAAATGTCAGTTTGTGTCTAAAAATAGAGCTAATAATCTGCATAGAATGTATAACATATCTTGTCACGGAAATCCCGATCATGACGTAACTGAAACAAATATTTGACGGCTGCTGACTCGTCCGTTTTGTCGCTAATTGAGAATTTATGGCTTCTGATGATGTGTGTGATTTATATCCGTGCTTTTAATGCACTGCTAATCGTGTTCAGAAGTAGCATGTATGGAAATCTATGTGAAAATTCTGTATAAGCCACACCCCATCGATTCTTAACTTCTCACTAACTAACCACGTGTTCCTAATGCATCCCTGAATCCGTGAATAATAGAAAAGCGAAAAATTGGATCTGAACAGAGCAGTCAACTATATCAGAATGTCCGTACAAGATTTCCCCTTTGTAATGGCGATAACAACCTAAAATAGACTTCATTTACATCCTAATGCTTCGATCATTTTTGCGGGAATTAAACAGCTGTTTACCATGTGAGCTACAATGCATTAGATCTTGTAAATTTGCTGTTTAAGCCATTTCTCGTTTCTAAGCCCATGAGCGTTTATTTGTAGATGAACTTATTTACGGATAACTCCGTGAGATGTTGTCGTGAAGCTTCGGAATGCTCTATTCCAAAGCTTCCAGGTAAACAGATATTCTGGTAAACAACAACAGCAAACGTTTTCATAAGCGCTAGTTACGAATTCCAAACGAACAAAGAAAACATTCCAGACTTTCCTGCCTAATTTTCTGCATATTTTCAATTTTAGATCCTATGTTGTCGACATTTGATTGTTGTAAACATAGCTTGTGAGCCGTGCTTTCTTTGTTCGTGCAATATTCTGGAATGCATCTGCACCTCCGTGTCTAATTTGCTATAAATCTGTTGCAAAAAAACGATGTTATTCCAAAACAAACGTAATACGCTTGTATACTTATGTCATTTTGCCTTCGGACTGTTTAACGTTGTTTGCGAATAATGTGTTGCTGTGTCTTTAATCAACAACAAAAAATTAAATATGTTGATATGTGCATTCATTAGCATTAAAGTTTTAGGCGGAAACATCTGTTTCTAATATAAATTTATATCGTCGAGAATTTTATCAGCTCCACAGATGCTATTCGAGAGCCTTTGCGATAGTATTACATGATGACATGATGATGGACCCAATAGGTTACTATAACCTTGTAGGAGGTCATCATCATCGCTGTAGTGATCTGTCGTTGCCGGCACCCTATTCAATAGCTGGGTCTACTGTGATCTGTGAAGTTGTGTTTTGCTAAAAGACGCGGAGATTGCTCTGGTGGGGTTTGAACCTGCGACCTCTTGATCGGGAGGTTTGCTTTTTACCTTTGTGCAACTCTCCCACCTAGAGAATATTATCCTATCGCAAATAAATATACAATACTCTTTACTGTCATCTACCGGCAATTCAAAATAATAACATAGCATTTATAGAATGGAAATTCACCTCCGCCGTAACTCGTGAACTAGCTAGTACTGAAATCGAAAGTAGAAAATTATACAAGTGGTAAATGTTAATTATACTGCATATGTATTGTATCAAAAGTAATATTTCATATTTAAACACTTGAATTACATCCAGCATTTCGAAATATTAGAAGCCGATAACAGTGTGAAGGAAAGTGAACATACAAATTATAGTTTTCCGTATCACAAATGCAAGCTATATTAACTACTGTAAATAGAAAAATATATTCCTTACATTTACAACTGTAAAGGCCGAATTAAAAAAGGGCCGTTAGTAGAAATAGATGTTAAGAATCACTGTACAGAATTACAGTATGCAATTTTGATATTTCATAAGGCAATCGTTTTTTCGGAATCTATACAGCTGTAAACTTTTATGTATTAAAAATAGCAACTTCCTTGATCTAATGCAAAATAAAGACTCGATACAATACAGTATATAATGCAGTATATAATACAGTACAGAGCATATAGGTAGCAATATATTATAATACACCGTATTAACCGGAAATATCATCTATTTTCAATATGACGTAAATGTAAATATCAGATTAGTTCGAATCAACAGTTCTATGGAATAGTTCCAAATAGGTTTATACTAGTTTGAAAGCTATGCAGTGTATTCAAAATATCAAACAGCTGTATTTACACCTTATTAAATTGACATATCATCATTATAAGGTAATAATTATAATAAAACAGCTCTGTACCATCATCGGTGACATAGTATTGTGTGGATATATTAGATAGGAAGCGTAAAAAATATCTAAGGGGAAATGCAAAGAGAGTATAATTATTTTAATGAAACATTATTTTCTTGGATCAAATCTACAGTGCAGTCGGTGCTCAAATAAAGTAATTCCGTTATAATGCTGATGACAAGGAAATGAAACTGTATCACACTGTGCTGAACTATATTAATCATACAAACATATAACAATAAACCATGCAATCCGAAGTCACTCAGCGAGTGCTACTGCTAACGCGATATTTGGTATTGTTTGGTTTTGAGTTGTTATTATGAAGGTGTTCCCCGGTGGTTTGAGTGATAAAATTTAGTACTCCTTGATACTTAAGCTATACTTGATGTATCAGCCTAATTGCAGAATTAAATATTCGAAGAAATATGAATTTTTGAATACGACGTGCAGCTACGCTACGCCGATAATCGTAATTTTGAAGGTGTTCCCCGGGGATTTCGGTTATAAAATTTGGTATGCGTATGATCAAACAGCCTAATTGCTGTAAGACTTGTTCTGTACAATTTTTGTCTTGTAAAATATATTCTTTGATTTATCCCTGTTATAATGAGCGATAACCATGCACTGTTCGTATCGTAGGTACTTTCCAAGAACCTATTCACGTCGTTAAGTGGGCACCTACTGTACGTTCTTTTCAATGGTATGTATGTAGGATACTTTCATGTAATTCTAATGAACTTATGTGGGGACTGCATTCTCGCTGTGTTGGGATTACTGGGGAGAAAGAAAGTGGCATTTCATCACGAATAAATTGTTACGATAAATTTTTCTTTAAAAATAGACAAAAGTAAGATTGTTATATACTGGGTGATAGAGTTGTATCTTCCCTGGTTTATCTAGAGATTTTGAAGAGTTTCGTTAATCGCCTGGAGCTGTTCTCTGAAGTCTGCAATCTGGGAAGTGTAGTTAGCTAATGAAAAAATAAAAGAATAATTGATATTGCATGACGTATAATATAATATTGATAAACAACATTTCACATGACCAAACTACTCCTCCTCCTCCTACTTCTATCTCCTCCGAGCAGGAGTTCCCAACATTATTTATTTCCCAGAACCCCCTAGTTGGCCTAGTACATATGTGATCAATGTTCACACCTCTTAGTGAAGTAACATCACAGGTAGAGATGAAAAAGTCTAATTTCTAATTTATCATACTTATTTTTGCGGGTGAACAGATCAAACTTAGCATATAATATTTTAATTCAACACAAATGCAACTATAAATTGAAGAATTAGATTTATTTTTGGAAAAAAATGATTAAATAGAAAAAACTACGTCCCTGCATGTATATAATAATAAATGTTGAACTTACCCTGGAGCTCATTGATCAAGGCCAGACAGGAGCAATTGCTGTTGTCCTGATGTAAAAAAATGCATGTTACCACCGATAACGAATACATAAGGGGCTGTATATGATTTCTTACATATAACCCAACCGTACATACAGGTATTAGTGATGGGCCTATATTTTTGAGACCGTTAGATTTGAGCCGGAATAAAAGTTACCAATTGAATTTGGATTTTCATTTGAATTTTTGCTCGAATGAAAGAATCTCAAAAATATTTTCCTCTAATGCTCCAGCCTAAGACTAAGCATAAAACTTTCTTAATACGCCTTAATAAGCCTTATATATTCGTCTAAAAAGATCTTTAAAAAATACTCACAGCACAAGTAAACGACGTGTCCATATTGAGCCACTTCGGGGCCGTGTATTTTCCTTCGGGGCATATTGTAGGAACGTAACATCCATCTAGATAAGAAAAAGGTCGGTATCAACAATAAAAATACTAAATATGGGAAAACATGATAAGATGAAATTTATATTACATTTTTGCAATGAATCCTAGATTTAATGGACTAATATGGGAAATCCTTCCTTGTTAATAACAAAAGTTAGTGGCTTGAGGCGACTATTTTGGTTCGTAGCACAATGAACCTGATATATATTGTATGTATGAAGTGTATCATTGATACAAGGTGTTATAAAATTCAATAAATCCACAAAAATACGTGTAGTGACAGTGCTTACAATATATTGAATCAAAGCTTATTCAACATTTATTGTTATTGCTACTCTATGTAAAATTTACACCCAACTAAGCAAGTCTATTATACGACATCCAGAACAAGCGCGAACGATCAAGTGAGAATTCAGATTTACTGATATTTAATGTATTATTAGTATTATTATTATTTGTACTGTCCGTTAAATACGAAATGCTTTGAATCCGGACCCGATCAATCGTGGGTTCCCTATACTCTATTCACATACCTTGCTCTCCAAGTACAAACAAGCAACAGATCATGCTAAGCATCAAAACAGTGATAATATTGTTCATCATCGACATCGTTATGTAGTAGTTATTGATGACGTAATGGACTGTAAAATAGACTGATAATTTTTTCTGCAATAAGTAAGTAAAGTTATGTAATGTACGAAAAAATTAACCACATCCATTATTCGACTGACTGAACACTGACTATATAGCAATATGCCCTGGTTATCTTAGTAGAAGACAATATTTAACTGCAGTTGGGTTTCGACCATAATTAGCTTTATATACTGAACTACTAAATTCAAAATGGAGTCTAATCAGTTATACAGATGTGGAATCAGATTGCGCACAGGCGTATAAAGAGGCAAGAACGGACAAATAACTATAATAACGTATCAAGGAGAATATACAGATAATACCAAGTTATACAGTTCGCCTCGCCATGTATATACTCTTCTGCGTATAACTCGATTTTTCTGCAATGAATACACTTGCGCTAACTAATGCATTCCTTCTGTTGGGTTCCGCTAAGCCGAAGCCTCTTTTATTACAGTCGGGTAAACAACTGTATACTGTGCTCTAAGGTTGCCTTGTGTGTGCTTTTCACTCTCTAGATTAGTCACAGAGTTTCATAGAATTACAGGAAGTGGTGCGCGTCATATTAGTGTTTCATCGCTGCTGAGTTAGCTATCGGTATTGGCTACTTATACTCAACGTTGATAAATCATTATTTGAAATACGTTCTCTTACAACCTCTCATAAATATATCCTTACTGATTTGGCTATTCTAAAACAAACTTCAATCTGAATCTGCTTTGATATTATTATCCATTAAATCTACTCATTGTAACAGTTGGTCTTACAGCGGTTAATCTGCAATGCTGGCTGTATTAGCCGTCTGGAAAGACTTCGATATGTAACAACCGATTTTGTAATATGTACAGTTATTTATTATCATACTTTTTCATTGTGTGAATATTACATAATATCATGAACAGTCAAATATAGAAATCATAAAGGAAAAAAGCAAAAGAAAGATTGCACTATACTGCAGTGTTTCTTAACCAGGGAATCAAATTATCTAAACAACCCATCTAATCAGGTAAAAAACAAAGCTGTTTGGTTGCTAATGATACACAACTATTGAAAACGTAAAACAGAAAATTAGAGCAATTACGACTTGTTAAATATCGACTATAAGCAACAATGGTTCACTATATAAATTTATCGATAGCAGATGGTACAGTGGTGCCTCTACCTATTCGTCCCAAGAGTCCGTTCGAACTCTGAATTGTTTGAAGTCCGAATCAGGTTTTCCGATTAGAAATAATGAAAAGTGAATTAATCTGTTCCCAAACCCTGACAATTCATGCTGAATTTAATAAAGGAAACAAAGCTGTTTGGTTGATAACAATAAAAAAAATAACGTGAATAACTATCTAATACCTAAAACCGTGGGCCCTCAGGAATCCCAGGACTACTCTTGATACTATCTTAATGCAGTTATTATACGTCGGCATATCGGAAAATTCGATGGTTAAATTACATTTGTTTGAGTGTATATCGGGGCAATGGTTTAGTTCTGATTTATGGGTTGGTTAAAAGTTGAATTTTCATTTCAGATGATTTTAGAGGAGTACAGGCGTCTATAATGGGCCAGAAACTCCAGATTATACCGTTTCTGTGATGTGGTTCCGCGCCATTGCACTGTTTTGTTGCATTGAATTTGCCATTCAGGTTTACATTAAAGCAATTACTACTATTACTCCTATACCACCATCCTCCGCCATGATACTGCGCGCAGTTTGTTTTCGGGAAATATTTCGAAGTTCCTGTGTTGCCTCCGTGGTACTTTGCAATGTTGTAATCTAAAGTAGAGAATTGTGTCCCGTTGTGTCCACCATTGCTAAAAACATTTGCTAATCCAGGCAATCCCTCATCAATCATCAATGTATAGTTCGTCGAACTGTTTCCAACTTGAAATTTCCTGAAAATGAAAATACAAAATAAAACGTTGCTCTTAAACTACTGACAAATTGTTGTAAGATTGCTTTGTAAACTTGGTTTAATTTGCTTTTAACTACAGTAAACCCTCGCTAAGACGTAATATTTGGAGCTCAGGTGCGTCTTACATACAATACGACTCCTATCGTCCTTAAATAGTAATATTTTTCAGCAAAACGTTATGAATAAAGAAACATAACAAAAACAGCAGAGATGAGTGAACAGTTATTGTTGGTGACACAGAGAAGGAGGCACATCAAGTGGAAGATGTGGTACAGGGCTTTATGGACACTTTTACACTAAGTTGCACATATACAGACAGTCCTCAATTAACGATCAGGTTTGTAAAAGTCTAATGGGAACATTGTCTAACGGTCGTAAATGTGAGGAACAGTCGTAAGTGTGAGGAACAGTCTTAGTGTTGGTAGTCGTGATAACGCGTACAGTGAGATTCCACCGAGCTATATAGCCTGATGGTATACAGTATATTTCAACGAGACCTTTATTCTGCATAATATTTACACTAAGGCAACCTAACTTTCAACTTACGGATAGTCAAAAGTGATTTTATCTCCTTCAAAGCTTTCCAAATTTATTCGTAGTTTCCATTGTCCATTCTTGGTAAATTTGCTTATTGCGTCCAGACCTAGTATGGAAAAATAACATGAAATGAACTAATAATATTTGTTTTCATAGTTTCTCTTCACTCATCAGTTACCGTAATGCTCTTATTCCAACTCGGAGTCAAGGCCAAAATGACTCGAGTCAAATTATATAATGTGATTGATGTAGATATATAAAATAATAATTAGGTAATTTTCCATCAACGCGAATTCGGATATCATGCAATGGGTAATTGGACCTTTTTCAGTAGATAAACCCTAGATATCCTGCGTCGTATTTTGTAATTTTCGGCAGCTGTCATTAACCAGTCCCCAAATCCCACTTACTGAACTTACACATTAAAGAATGTTGTAAAGTGCACTTAGTATTAAATGCAGTCAATAATATAACATTAAAAAAAACATTAAAACATTTGGCGTTTTGACGTACATTGGTTCAAAGGCGTAAAATGTGTTACATAATGAGATCGCCAATTTTTTTCCCTGTTTTTTTTTGCGATGTAATTTTTTGAACCTCAGCAATGACGTTTTATCGGATTTACACAGTGTCAGAAAGCTTTTTATAAAGATTCTTACAAATTCGGAAACTGCTATTCGCAGTAGCTTCGATACAGGTAATATATATAATAGTATCAGCTTACCCATCCAGAAATCACTATCAGTTTTGCCAAAACCTTCAGCGTAGTCGGCCCATGATCTGTTGAAGTCGACAGATCCATCGAGTCGTCTCTGAATTATCTTTAAAAATCGATGATCGTTAGAGAGAGACATTGAGTCATAAAGTGAATCGGGAAAAATTATTATCAATATTAATATTATAATATAGAGTAAGATTAGAATTAAATCGTGAAATACAGTCCTCTAGATGGCGCACATGAGTTACACAATACGGTACCGTATATTAAATTTTCAAACGCAAAATATTGCTTCGCAGAGTGTTTATATTCCCGGAGTATTTCCAATGTCTTACCATCCATGCGCCCTCTATTTCGTTGCTACAATCGCAGTAAGTTCGATAATCTTTTCGTTCTAGCGAAGCTCCGGAAGTTGCGAAACCAACTGAGTTATTTCTCCAACTGTAACAGTCAGGTCTACGCAAGCACTTGCAAACGTCATCACAATCCAGATCGAGACCTTAAAACATAAAATAACGTTCGATTATGTATCTATGATTTCCGTGGCCTCACAGGGGACCATTTTTATGCGTGGAAAAGGGGTAAATAAATAAATCACGATGGGAAAATCTTTAGCACTTTTTCAAGATAAATTCAAGAAAAACTCTTTGGTATTCAAATACCTTTCAGGCCTTCCAGTTGTTTGTTGCATTCCGCCAATGAAGTGTTGATTTTTTTCACGTCAACGTCTGTAAATGTAATATATGATACTTCAAATAATGCTGTGGTAATCTCTATATGTATAGGAAAAAGTTTGTTAATTTGTTTGCTATAACAAGAAGTATTTTGAATGGTAATAATAACGGAGGGATATGATGAGATGAAATATGAAATAAATCTTCAATTTGAAAACAAAGGGAACGTTTCAACATTTGAACAGAAAATTCAATAATGTCTGTTTAGTTTTATGACATTCAGTTTATATTAGCTTGGAATTGGAATATATTACATCACCATCGGATTCCTCCTTATTTACTTAAACGAAATAGATAGATCTGACGTTGCCTGCATGAGCCTTCAATGGCAAAGCTCTTATAGATAGAAATAGACTTCCGCTTTCAATACTCATTATCATCACATAGTGGCGAGAAACGACCACCACGCAATAGATTTATATAGGTGGGAGAGTGACTAATCAGAAGCGATCACCTCTCACAATCATATCTAGCTTTCGTATTCAAACGCATCCCTCGCATAAAACGAGATAGCAGTGTACTGTACCTTGCTGTAGTATCTTGTTTTTGAAATCATCAAAATCCTTGGTCACGTTTCCTGTAGATAGGAAATGCATGCAAGAATCAGCATTAGTTTGCATTCATATGACAGTTATATCCTCTATGCACAATGCAATGTATCAGTGGAATTAACTCCTACTTCCCGGATTTGAATATTTTCATAGAATTTTCACATGGAAGTACGCTTACTCAACTCGGCATAAACTATGAACAAACTTTCAAACTCACCTGAAAAATCTGAAATCAGTTTTGAACAGTTGCATTCTGGGACTTCCTGAAAAGCAAGCGATTTATGAGATCATCGCTATCTCTGATGAATTAAAATGTGTTTCAACTTAATTTCAGTGACCACTCGTTACTTCGACGTCGTATAGCTCGAAATACAGCAAAATTGGCTTGACAGATCTTACATTGAGATTTTGCATACGTGCACTTTAAGATGAATTTTAAGTTAAATAAATCAATTTTGCTAATAGTAGAGTTTGTATTATAATTTCAGTAGCGTAATTTCAGTCCGCGAAAACGTATGCTGACACGGAAATAGTACGCGGCCTAAAAAGGTTGATTTGAACTTTACCCGAACACTCCCAAATAACGTCTAGGGATCTCTTTTTAAATAAATAAATTACCCTGACACAGAGTAGAGTAAAACCCGTAACAGGAATTTTTGATGTTATATGAATAGCAGAACGAAGCTACCATAAAGTT
This sequence comes from Halocynthia aurantium, assembly GCA_013436065.1. NCBI lineage: Eukaryota > Metazoa > Chordata > Ascidiacea > Stolidobranchia > Pyuridae > Halocynthia > Halocynthia aurantium. Next base: position 47,638 of record QXVX01003567.1, read on the forward strand.
GATTTATTTGATTTGCAAGGGAACCAAATCGATTTTTTATGCCAGTCACTAGTAGATAGTTTATATGGAATGAAAGTGCAGCCCGCCGTCTAATCCAATAAAGTATATTTGGCCCGGGAGTGGTAAAGTGTTGCCCACCTCTACCCTAACACGATTTTTTTTGTGTTATATCTGAAAACTGTAGAATTACTTACGGCATCGCATTGTGGTGATTGTACATGCTTGCTCCAATCCACACTGGTTCCATCCTTAGTTTGACAAATCGTTGGGACGTAACATTTGTCTGAATAGGAATTGCAAATAATGATTTAAGTTTCGAAAATACAGTGACAATGACAGTTTATCATTATTAAATCCCAACCTACCTGTTGTACTGGACTTAACTCTCGCCACAACCAGCATCAGTATTGCAAGCTCAACGATATAGTTCGACATGATGTGATGACTTTCAAAATATATTGTTACACTGCGCAAATATATGAAGATATGTTCGTAATAAACCATTACGATAAAGCTTAACAAAATAAATTAAATTCAAAAACATAACCGCAAAACTAAGCGCTTAACTACACGAATTCCAGTCAGCGTAAATGTATTTGAATCGTGCATTCAGTTGCCCCGCAGTTCAGTTCCGCTATTTCAGAGGTGTGCAACCCGATAGCACTCCCGGGCCAAATACACTTAACCGAATTAGACGTCGGGCCGCACTTGCATTTCACATCGACTATCTACTAGTGAATGCCATACAAAAATCTTTACTTGCCAATCAAATAAATCAACTTTATGGACGCTTTGCTTTGCTATTCATATAACATCAAAAACAGTGGCACTGAATTCCTGCTACGGGCCGTACTATATTCAAAGGCCACAGCTTCCCGCGGGCTGCAGGTTGCACACCTCTGCTTTAGATCATGAACCCTTGTTAGCAAGACAAGTCAATTATCTTCTGTAGTGGGACATGTAGTTCTGTAGTCGAAAAGTAACACAGAACAGGTTGGGGAGGGATCACTAGGCGTCGAGGATAAGGGAATATACTCTCCACTATTATACATTTTATAAAAATTTGCCGCAGGTTGCCCCCCTCTGTTCTATTCCATAGCGAGAGTTCCATTAAATAGATACTGAGCCCATTGAAGTAGCTGCATCATATCTGTCCTGGACATAGTACTTGCTCTTAACAGCTTTCGAAAAGACATGTAAGACTCGTCAACCTTGTGTCACTGACTTGTGACTTAGGAACATCTCTACTTATTAGCCTGATGGCACTTCCTACTCAGCATTTTTCTCCCTTTTTCTTCCATTATATTCTGCTGAAAACTTTGCTACTATTTCCTCATCATTTCTGTTATTCTCTTTTTATTATGGAAGGTCAGTGTAAAAAGACTTTAATACAAGCAAACTTTACCATTACAGCATTAATGTTTGTCATTTTCTAAACGGTAAAAATATTCAGCCGTTATACGGAACAACACCGTGTTGCTTAGGTTGAAATAGCAGCTTCAAAACCAACAATAACTGATATTTTGCGCAGCCTTTCCGCTACTGCTAGAGTAACATTTCACTTGCTTCGTTCTAAGGTTATGTTATTGATAACAAACATCCAGCACCTGTTGAAATTAATATTGTAATATAATTTTGAATGTTCGCCAAGGTAGAGACCGTTGGTCATTCACCATACGAAAAGTATTCACATCATATTTATTATTAAAAAGCTCTTGATTTTGATTACACAGTAAAACATGTGACCAACCTATGTTTCATTGATCGATTAAAAGTGGGGTATTTTAACCCCATCGAAAACAATATAAATGTGACCCTACCCATGCGAAAGAAACATTTATAATAAGTATAAGGCATAAGAAATAAAACTCGAAATATCCTAGGTAGAGGCTTTTAGAAAATAAAACTGGCTTTTATAATTTCTTCGCTTTCACTATGAGCAAGTCGTTTGATTCTAGATGAGTTGTGACTGATTTTGGGTCGACATCGGCAGGAATAGTGCACCTAAATAAAAACCGAAATAGTTAGTGTAAGAGAATAAATTCATTTTTGTGAGTTTCTTAGTTGAATATATAAATTGTCCCCGTGTACTACTATTTTTTATTCGAATCAAAGTGCAAAAACGTATCTTGTACAGAAGGAAATTCGGTTTCTATCTTTCATTACCATAACGATATTGAAATTTTCAAGCAATCCACTCACAATTAATAATAATTGCAGCAGCCTTGCTTTCCTTTGCGCGTTTGATCTAATACTGTCCAAACTCATATACTATACACTGTTTCTTACCATAGTCGGCTGATATTTATACTTCAAAGGATTTAGTGTAAGCATTCAGTCGAAAATAGAATACTTGAGAAATTTTTAGAGAGCGCTAGAGAGCGTTACACCAGAGAGCGCTAGAGAGCATTACAGCAGTCCCGGTCGGTGTTCGAACTTCGGAGCGTTTTTTTTTAATGTACTGGTCACCTTAAGTCAGGTGTGCAACCTGTGGCCCGCGGGACAAATGCAGCTGCGAAACGAATTTGTGCGACCTGCGTGAAGCTGTGGTTTTCAAATAGAATATATGAATAGCGAAGCGTCCCTAAAGTTGATTCATTTGATTTGCAAGAAAACCAAATCGATTTTTTCAAGCCGGTCACTAGTAGATAGTCATTTGAAATGCAAGTACGGCCCGCCGCTTAGTCCAGATAAGTGTATTTAGCTCGGGAGTGCTACAAGGTTGCACACCTCTGCCCTAAGTCACCAATCAAAATTTGGTTCAAATAGCTGCAACCTGTCTGGTTTTATATAGCGTAACACACATTTACTTATATTTATAACTAAAATAGTGTATGCTTAGGAAAAAAATCGACTTACGAACACACTCATAATCGGAACTCGTTCGTAAGCCGGAATCTACATGTAAGACACATTACCTGTGGTTAAAATTTGCGACCAACTCTTTTCCATCAGCTGACCATCTTTCTGCTTTGATTTCCAAAGTACTGTTCACAGTTTTGATGATTATATCCTCGGGATCAAAATTACCAATTTTCAACTCTAATTTCCAGCCCTGATCAAGCGCAGCTGTTGAGGATTTCATACTGCTAGATTACTATTATCACTGTACTGATATGCAGTCATACGCAATGCATAACATTGTATATGCAGGCGCATATATAAGCAGTTGTCTCTGTTAATAGTTGCAGATAAGCATATCGCTAGTGTATTTAACCCCCAGATACACATCCTCCCGTCTCTTCCATAGTTCCATATGCTTACTTTCAAGCTGTAGTCGTACAGAGGGTTAACAACAGCCGTCCCGTTCTTTATTATTGCAAGGATATCGTAAAAGGAAATACGTCATCATCGTTACTCATTATTACTAGACAATTTGAAAATATAGAGTCATCAGCTACTGTAAAATGACACGTGTGAGGGAACTCTTATAAAAAATGCTCTAGCGCTACGGCTTAGAAAAGATTTTTGCTTGCTAAGGAGTTATTTTGATGTTACTGCTCGCTTCCTAGGAAAGCTATCTTCGTAGGATAATACAAGTTTCAGCTTAGCTTGCAAGTATTTTCACACAGCAGTATAAGCTCAGTATTGCATAATTTGATAGTTGCTGTAAGTTTTCTTTAGCCTAGCATGATTTATATTGCAACTAAGAATTATTTTAAATTGCCACATAAGGGTTTTATGTGTTAATATGGTAATTTGTATCTTTATGAATTGTATTTGTTTCTTTTCCTATAATTTATATGCTGGAATTGTAGATTAATGCTCGTGTGTATCTTGATGTTAGCATTGTACATTGTGCATTATACAAAATTTAGGAATCCAATACATTTGAATATGATATTGTACGTACATTATAAAATCTGATGTGAGACTCGTGAAAATGTAAAATCAGTAACCAAGCGTGGAAGCAAATAATAATAATAATAAAATCCATAGAAACCTTACGGCTGGTTTAGATTACTTAGGAAATTGCAACGTATCTCTTAACCAGCAATTTTATTAAAGAATCATATTTTAATATACGATAATATAGTACTACACTTTCAAACAAATAATTGTAATAGATATCGAATATATACAGTGGTTGTACAGTACACATAGCTGAGGGATTCAACGTTTTTATTGAACAAGTTATCCACCACTCCTATACCCTTATTATTTTGTTAATGGAATTTATATAAGAAATATATGCAGATAATATTGCATAAGGAAAACTTTAATTTAAAACAGTTAAGGAGCTGGATCTGCTTTCTTTTGTAATTTTAGTAATCGATGTGAATCAGACAAATCCCATCACAGAGTAGAAGTGTTGTAAAACAGTAGAAGAAATAGCCAGAGATAGATAGAAGATATACCCAGGAGACAAATCACGTGTCATGTAGATACGTCATCATTGCGTTGTAGAATGCTTCAGTTAATAGGCCCCTGGGTATTACTAAGTTCAATATAAAAACATACACTTGTTTTATAAAGAATTGAAATAGATCTTTTTACTTCTAACGATTTGCTTTTAAGGAAGGAATGTAAAGTTTGGTTTGTTGGACATCTCCCTCAGTGAAAGCATATAATATGATAAAAAAGTATCATAAGCAAACATAACGTAAAATTACAGTATACACTTATGCAAATACAATATACAAAATTTCAGATACAATGAACCTTCGCTAAATCGTAATCTCACGACTTACGTAAATGCACTACTCCCATCATTCTTAAATCGTAAAATATATTTTCAATGCTGTAATATAAAAGTTTGTAAATGATCCAATGAATGGGGTGAACGAGCACGCCAGGACGACTCAGTGAGACAGTGGTGGCTTAGCGGCACGCGGATCAGTAACCCCGAATTAAAGCAAATTACGAATTGCCAATATAAATTTATCGATACTATACAACAGCAGATATATTGGTGCCTCGCACTTCGTCCTCAATTCATTCGAAGTCCGAATCAGCTATACCAATTAGAAATTATGAAAAGTAAATTAATCTGTTCCCAGACCCTAAAATTCATGCTGGTGCTAACTAAACAAAACAAAAAGCTGTTTGTTGATAACCCTTAACAAAATAACGTGAATAACTATCTAAAACGTAAAACCGTGAACCCCCAGAAATCCCAGGACTACTCTTGATACTATCTTAATGCAGTTATTATCTGTCGGCATATCGGAAAATTCGTAGGTTAAATTACATTTGTTTGAGTGTATATCGGGGCAATGGTTTAGTTCTGATTTATGGGTTGGTTGAAAGTTGAATTTTCATTTCAGATGATTTTAGAGGAATACAGGAGTTACCAAGAATGGGCCACAGACTCCAGATTATCCCGTTTCTGTGATGTGGTTCCGTGCCATTGCACTGTTCTGTTGCATTGAATTTGCCATTCAGGTTCACATTGAAGCAATTACTAATATACGTATACCACCATCCTCCGCCATGATACTGCGCGCAGTTTGTTTTCGGGAGAGTTTTCGAAGTTCCGCCGTACTTTGCAATGTTGTAATCTAGAGTAGAGAATTGTGTCCCGTTGTGTCCACCATTGCTAAAAGCATTTGCTAATCCAGGCAATCCCTCATCAATCATCAATGTATAGTTCGTCGAACTGTTTCCAACTTGAAATTTCCTGGAAATAAAAATAAATAAACGTTGCACTTAGACTACTGACAAATTGTTGTTGAACAAAGCCCGATCGACTTGTAATCGACTTTGTAATCTTGGTTTAATTCGCTTCTAACTACAATACACGGAATGTTTTGAGCTCATGGTTTGTCTTACAGACAATTACGACTCTTATCATTCTTAAATCGTAATATCTTCTAACAATGATGTTATGAATAAAGAATCAAAACATACGAGCACGACAGGTGATGAGTGAACAGTTAATGTAGCTGATCCACAGAAAGGAGCACAGTACTGTAGAAGATGTAGTACAAGGCTTTATACACTGAGTTGCACATATACAGACCTCAATTAACGACCAGGTCGTTGTAAAGGTCTAATAGATACACCGACTAACGGTCGTAAGTGTGAGGAACAATCCTAGTGTTGGGAGTCGTGATAACAGGTATAAGGAGATTACATAGCTTGGTAGTATACAGTAGGGCTACTCAACTGGCAGACCGCGGTAGAAGGCTCCAGAATGAGATAAATAATACCGTATTCACCCACGTATAATACTCACCTTCCTTTGCCGAATATTGCATGTAAATGCATGTAAATATATTTCACCGGACCTCAGCAAATATTGAACTTGTCCTACCGGATGCTAATATTAATTAAGTAGCTGCGCTATATACGGTATTTCAATGAGACTTTTATTCTGCATAATATTTACAATAAGGCAACCTAACTTTCAACTTACGGATAGTCAAAAGTGGTTTTATTTCCTCCGAAGCTTTCCAAATTTATTCGTAGTTTCCATTGTCCATTCTTGGTAAATTTGCTCACTGCATCCAGACCTAGTATTAAGAAATATCATGAAATAATATCTGTTTTCATAGTTNTATTTCACCAATAAGTTACCGGAATTCTCTTATTCCAACTCGAAATCAAGTCGAGGCAAGTCCAATATGACTCGAGTCAAATTATATAATGTAACATGAGAACAACGCTAACAACACTAACTTTGACGTTTCGACGTACATTTCAAAGGCGTAAAATGTGTGGTTACATAATGAGAATTTGTTCCTGCTTTTTTCGCGTTGTATTATTTTAAACCTCAACGATGACGTTATACGTTATTCACAAAGTGTCACAAAACTTTTTATAATGATTTTTACAAATTCTGGAAACTGCTATTCGCAGTAGCTTCGATACAGGTAATATATATAATAGATACTGGTATCAGCTTACCCATCCAGAAATCACTATCAGTTTTGCCAAAACCTGCGGCGTAGTCGGCCCATGATCTATTGAAGTCGACAGATCCATCAAGTCGTCTCTGAATGACCTGTAATGAAGCAGAACTTCGTCAAAAGTGAATTTTCTCTGTAGGGTTCATGAGTGCAGTGGTGCATAGTACTTCGTTTCTATTCGTTCGAACTCTGAATTATTTGAGGTGCGAATCACTATTGCCCATTAGAAATGATGGAAAGTCAATTAATTCGTTCCCATACCTTAATTCGAACCTTTTTCAATAAATTTAAACAGAAAATACAGATAATTCAAGGTAAAAATAACACAATGCTCTAAATACAGTCACAGCTCGTTACTTCAACATCCGTTAGCTTGAACTGATTTATTGGTCGTGGGAAAATCCCTATTAAAATACATGTATTAAACTTCGTTTTGCTAAGACCCCCGAATATGAACATGCTGGACCATGAAGATATTATAATCAAATAATAAAATTACACACCATCCATGCGCCCTCTGTTTTGTTGCTACAATCGCAGTAAGTTCGATAATCTTTTCGTTCAAGCGAAGCTCCGGAAGTTGCAAAACCAACTGAGTTATTTCGCCAACTGTAACAGTCTGGTTCATGCAAGCACTTGCAAACGTCACCACAGTCCAGATCGAATGTTCGATTATGATCTGAAAAAAGATTCTTCCTTACGAATGAAATGCATTTGATATATTTCACATCGTTTACTTATAATTCAGCCCGCAAAATATTACTACAAATATCACAGATTATTAGTTGCATTCGATCTACGACTATTTAACAATGCGTCATTTCCTTACCACTGCAATAGCACACTATCGCCATGCTAAATACGTCCAAGCGACCAAAAATATTTTTAAGAAAAAAACAAGAAAAAATACTCACTTTCTTTCTTTGGAGCTGTGTAACAAGTTCCACCTGTGAAAGAATTTCGTATTAGTTAATTTCGTACCTACAGAAGCCACCGTTCATGGGTGTTCATATGTTGTTGTTGTTTTGTTGTTGTTTATTAGGCAGATTTAGTATCGTGAATTGATTCAATCATCACATAAACGTACTCAATGCGAGGTTGTGTGGTTGAGATACTTCTGGAAGTTCAACTCATCTTCCTGAGAGTTCTATTAGTCTGTCTTTACCCCTTGCAATGTTTAATGACCCTGACGACCCTCAACCCCATTCATGTACCCCTGTCCCACCCCTCGCCTCTCGGAGCCTGCCACTCTTGGTGGTTACACATATTATGTTGAATAGTAGAATTATATTATTTATATTGCCTTTTGGTAATGTACTTGTGTCTTTTTGGTATGAAATGGTGGCTAAATTGAATTGAAATAAGTATTCACGCTATGCAAAGTTATGTCGGGAAGAATCCCTCGAATATTACGACGGAATAGTGTATATATGAAAGAGGGAGTTATTTGCTTGCTCTTAAAAACCAAACAGTTTAACTTCAACCAAACTTGCCCCCATTTCCCATTTCCATTCGAAAACATTTTTCTTTCTTACCTTGTTCATTAGTTTTGAATTCCGGCTGAAAAACAAAACAAAAAACATTCAGATGTTTTGTGATAATTTGTTTGTGTTGTTTTTTTTGCACCAAATCATTTTGGTTAATTTTATTTATTTTATTATACGAATAAAAAGGTAGATATAAAACAGTTCCGCTGGCCGCCCCTGACATCATCGCCATTTTTTGATATGCGAGATATTTGAGTGTAAAACGCGTTTAACCACCTTACGAAGCAGCATTAAATTCAGATATAAAAAGCCAGAAATTAGAGCCAGACTCCCAAATATCTGCAAACCTTCGGCGGTTATTAACCCTTTACACCCCGGGGACACGAAGCAATTTGGTTTATATCGGTTTTGTATTTGATTTGAGTAATAATAATAAAATCGCCAGATCGCGCTAGAGAGACAACAAAAGCATGTGTTTATTGATGAATCATACGAATGAAGGGGGAGAGTTGCTGAATCGTTAACGAATGATTGTGGGTTCGAATCCCGACAGAGCCATTTTCGTGTTTTTTATCACTTGAGCAAAACACACTCAGTGGTCCCAAAACTGTGGGATCGATTTTTTCTTTCTGGGATCACCTGTTGTTTCATTAACAAGAGAAATATTCCTGCTGCATTTTATGAAACAGTTTTGTTGCGTGACATTTGTGATACAGTTTTTTTTTCGAGAAAGAAGGTTTTAAAAAAATGAGTCCAGTGACAGACACTACTGTGGAGAATGCTTACATCTGTATTATCACCCTGCAATTTAGCTATTGCTTTTGCAGCCTGCCGCATTTCAGTGCATTTTTTGTCATTTGAAGGCACGCAGTACTTAATGCAGCATTCAATTTTCTCTGTTGCGCAGATCAATATATCTGAAAATAAAACACAGTTAGGTGAGTTTATAACTTACCATATTACCTTGGGGAACTTGCTGACACTTTTTAGGGAGAGAAAGGGATAGCATACACCGCTTAAAATTATCATATTCACATATAGCGTTGCTGAGAGGGGCGGACGAAACCATACAGTTGCTTCCGCCATCATAGGCACAGTCAGGGCCGCTTTGCATTGGGGTGTGGATAGATTTTCGACATTTCCGAAATTTTACACAAATAAAAACATTATTCTAACCATAAATAAAACTCACAACTGTAAATTTGTTTAACGTAATGCTTTTGCTAATCTGACACCTGAGTTTTTGTAGGCGAGACCCTATAGTTGAAGGAATCACATCTTAAATTGCTTATTAAGGGTGAAAGGTCACTGTAAGAGATTAAATTATAATTTTGCCTCAATGAAACCGAACAGCAGTTTCAGCAACTTTTCAGTAATCACTGACTTGTTGCTAGTATGAATGAACTTAAGTAACTGTATGGCTTACGATCCAGAGTGGTTGAATTGCCCCGATTGCCACCCCAACCGGACACGCACATGATCTTGTGCATCACAAAATTTGATAAATCTTGTTTTTAAAAACCTATCCACTTTGTATTACTCATCGTTCCGGGGTCTTGAGAGGATAGTATGCTCAGGGGGGTTCACAGTTTCTTTCGAGCCCCTTCATGTAAAGCTTATCAGGAAATTCTCGTGCACTTTTGGACCTCGGGCCCGTATGAGATGCACAAACACCCTTTCGGTGTCTCGAATCAACATAACTATTTTTCATACACAACATAAATATCCTTTATAATATGTATCTTTCACTCACCTTGTCTTCCTAAAATCAGGATGACAGCGAACAGCATAAGGAAGAGCGGTCTTGCCATAACTTTGTTTCCTTTTGCCTGGTCTGACTACAAATATTTGAATTGTTCAAATGATCAGAACACGACGATAGAACTGAAGCTGTGCACAGACGAGCATCCGCTTAAATAGATAGAACGCTATTCATTAGAGATACGTAACACAACATACGTTCTTCTGTTGGTTCACACTTCCGATTAGAGAAAAAATCATCAGAAAAATATGAAACCAGTCTGCGTCAGAATACGCAATGTCTGTGCTAACGATACCTCTGACTCTATGCACGATTTGACATAAGTAACTAAGCCCCGATTTAAAGCGAATATGGATGTAACGTGGCGGGTCATTGTCTAGGCCGTCGCCATGCGTATTCCCCCTAGCACCAGGTTTGGGATAAGACAGTCATTTTCACCCTCTTACTTTTATTTCTGATCAATTGCAAATCACTTATATATATATATACAGTTGAACCTCGAACCTCGGAAGCAGTTGTCCGTTATAGCCGGTCCGTTATAGCGAAATTTTCCGGGGGGGGGGGGACGAAAATAAAATAAACAAAGAATACAGAACTAAGGTTCAGCTATTACTCTGGTTGTGGTTGGTGTGGTGAGAGTTCATTGTTAATTTGTTTCTTACTCTGTCTTGTGAACCAATACATATGCACTCCTGATTACAAGGAGGAACTTCGTTATCTTCGTCCGATACTCGGAAGGTCGCGTAAAATCAAACGTAATACGACGATTAAATGATGCTTTATCTATAGGTGCCATAGTGATAATGTGGAAAACAGGGGACCAAACAAATTTTAAACGTTCGGACCAGATATTCACGCTAGCAGATTTTGTCCGTTGTATTCGAAATCCGTTGCATCGGGGTCCGATATATCGAGGTTCAACTGTATACATGAATTGTTGTATACATGGCGGACCCAGTAGGCTTTCATGTACTTCGGGGCCCCATCCGGCGCTTCTTTCACCTCACTACAACCGACAGTGTGATGATAATGGTACGGTAGGCATTAGATTGCAGTAAATAAGCCTACATACATTATATTCAAATTCGTTTTCAAATATTTTCAAGTAATGTATATTAATATGGTTACAGAGTACTTTAATAGGAGCACGAGGACACTAGTAACAGTGCCTCAGCCTGAAAATGATGCACTCTTAGTCCGTACGAAGCCCATTGGATTCAGCCTTTGGCATACCTGTCCAAAAATCTGGCGGACATCTTTCTGAGAACTATATTATAATAATCCTTCAATTAGCAAATTATGACATCACATGAAAATTACGACTACACTTTTCATGCTTTCACTTGTGCAATTTTTATTCATAATCAGCTTGTTTAGATTTAACACAAAGTCAGCAGAGAGATTCAGATGCCAGAATAATTTCTTCGCATTTCTTCGAAAAAGATATAAGTTAGGTCCGAAAAAGATTTTTTTTTTATGACTGAAAAATAACTTTGACTACAATTTTCAGTTTGTAATATAGGCCATAGTAAAATATAAATTACTGGTGATATGTTTTTTTAAATTACATCCTTAGTCTGGGGGAAATTGGGAATTTTTTATTGTATTTTCACCTACTACCATTTGGGAGACACAAAACATTCACGATTTTGACTTGTTTATTCCTCACCTAAAGGTTGTTTCATGCTGGTAAATAAGATCTCACAATAGGAGATGATTCCTGTGAACTATACTTTATATGATAGAGGAACCATGCTATTTCATGCTAGCGCAGATGATATTACAGACTGTTCCGTTGAAATATCATTCTACTGTTTGACATATCATAACGGTTGCAACAACATTTGTGTGGTTGACTTCCCTGTATTGAATGGACGAATGCGGAAACTGCAGAAATATACCGTTGCAATATTCAAACCGTAATTTTACCGTTATTATTTCAAGGAACAAAGAGGTTAGCATATTCTATATTATTGAATAAGCGCTATCGTGAATATTTTTCAGCGAATGAAGCCAATTAAATTCACGTAACGAAGACTTAGAGCTTCCAAAACCCGACACACTATCCTGCGAAACATTTTTTAAAGCAGGCCGCATAGCCATTCTGTTCAATACTCGCAAGCAGTGGTGTAGTGCTGCCGGAGCGTGCCGGAGCTCTGCTCCGCCACCTCTACAAGTGAATGATGGGTTAACAGTCAATAGTAGGCTAATTATTTTCGTATATATTTAATAGTAAACCTACTGGAATTGTGTACGTGCCCGATGCACTCACGTGAACGCTTCCTGTCCATTTACGAGACGAACGGTGTGAGACAAAGTTGCCAATCGTAGCAACATACCATTTTGGAGATCCGGAGCTCCGGTAGCTCCGGTAGCTCCGGTAGTTCCGGTAGCTTCGGTAGCTCCGGTAGCCATGAAATTACCACTACACCCCTGCTCGCAAGCACCCGTAACTTTTTGAAACGGTAAAACTACTAGATTAGAAAGTAACAGTTTAAGTGAAACTGTTTCACTCATAATAACTTTACTATTTCGACCCCAGGCTGTCCATTACTAGCATCAGTTTCCGTTTCACGATATGAGTGAAATTTGCAAAGACTAATTTGACCCCGCGTTGAACAACCCTCAATAACTCGCGAACCAATTGCCGTCTCCCTATATATAACACACCAATGAATGCAGAATTTCATAATGAATCTATACATATAAGCTTCATATGCATAGCAAACTAACGGAAGCCGTTATCCCCCTTTTTAGTCACCAACCACCTAGTTACTTAACGTCGATTGTACTTAGCCATCTAGCGGTTGTAAGTTTTTACTTCACGTTACGGTTGTAAATGATCCAACAGTGACATCTAGCTCTCGCTTATGAATAAACTTCTGAAGGACCAATTACGCTGAAATTCGCACATATGAGATGTAATACATAAACCAACATTCCTTGAAAAAAATGGGTCGATTGATTTGGGTTAACCCCGGAAAAATCTATTTCGAAACTCGAATATCTATTTAATTCGCTGTGCATATGAGGCTTATATGTATAGATTCTTCATGAAATTATACATTCATTGGTGTGTTATATATAGTGAGACGGCAATTGGTCCGTGAGTTATTAAGGGTTGTTCAACGCGGGGTCACTTGTTACGGCCGACCCGAAATAGGTATTCGAGTTTCGAAATAGATTTTTTCGGGGTTAATCTGAATCAATCGACCCAATTTTTTCAAGGAATGTTGGTTTATGTATTACGTATCATATGTGCTAATTTCAGCGTGCTTGGTTCTTCAGAAGTTTATTCATATGCGTTAGGTGAAGTAAAAATTTATAACCGCTAGATGTCACTATTGGATCATTTGTAACCGCTAATTGAAGTAAAAACTTGCAACCGCTAGATGGCTAAGTACAATCGACGTTATGTGACTAGGTGGCTGGTCACTTAAAAAGGGGATAACGGGTCCCATTAGTTCACTGTGCATATGAGGGTTATATTTATAGATTCGTTATGGAATTATACATTCATTGGTGTGTCATATATAGAGAGACGGCAATTGGTCCGCAAATTATTAAGGGTTGTTCAATGCGGGGTCAAATTAGTCTTACTCAGTGATTCTGCGTCCCTCAGACGTTCCTTTCTTGACTTCGCAGGATGCCGAACTATGCCAGCTAGAATAATATTCGTGAATAAAGTGAAGGTAAGGAGTAACGTCCACAAATTCTCAATTGCTGAACGAATAAATCAAGTAAAAGCGTCGAATTAATATATTTAGAGTCAAAAAAGTTACTAGATTTGATCTTGATTTGATCAAAGACACACAAAAAATAGTTTTCAAGTAAAAATGATCATTCGAGTGCAGTCTAAAGATGGAACGAAACGTATCGAAGCGTCGTCTTCGGAAACCGTGCTTTCTTTCCTGAGCAAAGTCGGAAAAGAATTCGGGCTGGACGTCGGCAGCAGCTGGAGAATCTATCAAGACAGAAGCAGAAAATCGGAACTGAAAAAAAATTCAAAATCAAAATTGAGTTCGAAAAAATTAAAACATGGCGACATGTGTTATCTTTACTTCACAGACGGTATCAATGTTGCTGGTGACGAAGCAGAGGAGGAATCAGAGCAAGGTATAGGTTCCTCAAAATGTCGATAATTAGCAGGACTAGAAATCCTATTAAAATTAAGAAATGATGGGAAAAAAATCTTTATTTCTCAGATAAAAAATTTCTACTTTCTTGACTGTATGATTTTTCTGTCGTACCTTCTGCATGAGGTTTACATGAAATGTACCTTTAAGTGTAATTCAAATATAGCCCATATTTTTCATTATTTCATTATATTGAATAACTTGTCATTACAAATATTAATTATCTTTCATCTCGTGACAGGACCAGCAGTCAAGGTTACCGAGGATGACATCGACATTGAACTCTGGAAACAAGATGGTCGGATCCCACAGGGAAGCAGAGGTTCAGGAGGAGGGATGTTTAAAATTGATGATTTGCCGTTGAATCCATGGGACGAATCTTACCTGCAAGAAAAAGAAATTAAATTCAAATCGTTTCATGCCCACATGAGACAGCAGACGTCCGGGGTGGATAAAGGAAAATATCTCAAACTTGAATCGACAAGAACTGCCTGCAAACTTGACTCGGGCGAAGGGAAGAGGTTGGTACTCTTGATTTATCAATTTTGTGAGTCTTGGACACTTGTCACCATACAAAGAAGTTCCTTGAAGAACAAGTTGTGTTATGATAGGTGGTTGTGAGTCAGTTTGTTAGTAAGTTGTTGAGTGCTTTTTATCACTACCACCAGCATCACTAGCAATGTAATGCCAAGCTTAAAATGATATCCCAGAGGTTCTCAACGTTTTTTCCGTATTCTTTTTGGTTGTGTCTAGCATGTGTATCTTGTCACACTAAGTAAGAAATGTGCGTTGGAGAATGAACATATTTTGATAAATCTAAAGGTCTTTGCTTGACTTCCCGACCGCTATAACTCTGAATCAGCAAAAGTTCCGGCACGTTGACAACATAATGTTTGAAAACAGAGAGATAGCGGACAGATTTCTTGATTATTGGAGAAGCACAGGTGCTCAGAGAGTTGGATTCATGTATGGACGATATACACAACATAAGGTAATCTCTTTTCATTACATTCAACTGCATTGAGATTGCGTAGTGGCTGGAAAGAGTCAGTTAAATATCAGCTATATCAGGTTCCCAACCTAGGATTTATGCCAGAATTCACTGAGAATGAGCGAAAATCAGAAATACGTGTGAACTTTTGAGACACCCTTTATTTTTTAACTCGTTTGGAAGATACTAAACTAATTTTCTGATTTAATCTTCAGGAAGTTCCCCTCGGTATCAAAGCAGAAGTTTGTGCAATATACGAACCCCCACAAGAAAACTCAACAAATGCATTAAGATTACTGGAGGATCCCCACGAAAAAATCATAACTAAAATTGCTTGCACTCTTGGGCTGCAGAAACTTGGTTGGATTGTGACAGACTTGGTCGCTGAAGATAGAACAAAGGGTAAGATATTCTTATTGGGAAGATTGAATGTTTTTCCAGTGGTTTATAAATTCGTAGAACACCCAGCCTCAGTCAGAAATTATGAAATAGTAGAAGGACCTGGATAAGCCTTCATTATGTTGATGGGAATGAGCTATTATTATTATTCAAATTGGATTCATGAGACGCTGAATCTGTTTTGAATCACACTTGCATGCTGCGTCTTTGATGTCATAATAAAGAGTTATTGAGGCATTTGAATCTGTAAATACTCTCTAGTGTCTCGTCTGGCACTACGGGACCGGAGGTTTGTCAGATAACAAAATTTTCAGGATATCTGATCATCACTCATTAAATTACAATTGAGAGTATATATAGTCATTGATTGATGCAATATTAATAATTTCATTTCACATTTGAAAACATACTGTAGTGTATATTTTAAAGCAGTCATTGACATGGACCACTAGGTTGAACCTCTAATCCTGTTCTGATCAATTTTGTTGCATCTTTCAGGCACTGTAAAGCATTTCCGTGATGCGGAAACCCATTTTATGACAGCTGAGGAATGTATATTGGCAGGCGAATTCCAGAATCAAACCCCAAACCCATGTAGACTGGCAAAAGATGGTTATTATGGATCAAAATTTGTCACTGTTATTGTTTCTGGTGATAAAACTAATCAGATCTCATTTGAAGGTTATCAGGTAATTAAATTCAGCAATATTTTTACAGTTTATTTGGTGTAACAGTTATAAAATACTAGCAGAAGTCTTTGCCTGTCTTTACTCACGTAATACTTCAACGGAGAAGCTCATATAGGCCCAGATTTTTATTTCGACTATGGGGTGTTACAGCAGTCCTAAAGAGGATTTCATCCCCACCAGACCCAGAGGGAGCCTGGACTCAGGTTTTCTTTGTTAAGGATGCATCTGGACCTCCATACCTAATGTAATGAAGATACGATGAGACATTGCAAATAGTGAGACAAGCAAACAGAATGTTGGCCGCAATATAAGATAAAAAATTTATTAGGTTAGAAGACAGCAGTTACTATGTTGATTTTCGCNTAAAATATCACCGAAATTAAACGAAATAAAAATATAGCATTGAATTATGATTTACTCTTCGATGTATCATACTTTTCTGTAGATAGCCGGGACAATCCCGTTAAAAATGGGACATATAGAAGCCTTAAGTCAGTGACAGGACTCCGTAAGACTTACAAATAATCTAATGAAATCAGTAAATGCCTAATCACTAGGTTAAATGAAAGTACACACTTTTGTTATTATATTGAAATTATTATGACAATGAAATCTATAGTCCTGGAGTTAGAACCTTATAGAGATCGTGTTAGGTTTATAGGAAGTAATGGTGTCTTCCGTTGATTACTGGTGGGCAGTGGTGTAGTGCTGCCGGAGCGTGCCGGAGCTCTGCTCCGCCACCTCTACAAGTGAATGATGGGTTAACAGTCAATAGTAGGCTAATTATTTTCTTATATATTTAATAG
>QXVX01003567.1:66127-119983 GCA_013436065.1 Halocynthia aurantium
ATACCGACGATAGATGCCCCGGAACTCGGTTACATTCGAGAAAGCACTCAGGATTTGTACGTGCCGGACGTTTATTATAAAATGAAAGACGAATATGGGAATGAAATCACAAAACTTGCGAGACCTTTACCACTGGCATATCTCCTGCTTGATGTAAGTTAGCTGTTAGTAGCATAAGCAGCTTCGTAAGTCAAGATTACTACGTTGAAAGTGTCTTGTAACACTGCTACCAATATCACAAGCATTTTGCTTTGCACTGGCCATGATAAAAACACAATACCACAAACATAAACAATAGAGAGGGGGGATAGGCTTTAAAAATCAACTTTTAGAGATCATCAAACTTCATTCGTGCTAATTTCCTAGCTGCTGTATAATCCCCTGTATGTTGGTTCAATAAGAAACTCTTTTATTGACGTGGTCGTAGGTATGGACACACAAGCAGTAAGTTTACTGTGAAATCGTTATATTTTTCAAACTTTAAACAACATTGTTAGGACAAAAATACTTACCACTTTTTTTTTTCTCATGAGACTGCTCATGTCCTCTCCTGTTTCACTCGTTTGCTGTTCCATTCCATTCTTGCGCAGGTGCCAGCCGCATTCGCAATCGAGGCTCAGTACACATGCAGTCGTCCGAAAGATTCTTTTGTTATAGCGAACAGACAATCTCTGGGCGAGATACAAAACTTAGAAAAATTGGCTGCTCAGTTGGATAAATCGAGCGCGGATGGATTTCTAGTGACGATGTCTGATTTCCATTTGCTCGTGTATTTGGCAAAGATGGAAAATTTTCAAATCGGGGTAAGAATTAATTGACACAAACAACACTTAATAGGTAACAGCGAAAGTTCGATATACATTCTGGCATTCTGCTGATCCCCATTTCAAACTCATTGACCCATTGTTAGAACCATAGGCCCCTAGTGGTGTATACGGAATAAATATTCCTGATGTCTAGCATGAATAGATATCAGTGTTACCTGCAGTTATGTTATGTTATGTATCAGTATCTAGTTTTCAATGCTTGCTTATTATTTATTTCCACTCCATTAATATCATATTGTATTATATAACACAGGACGCACTTGATCCCTTGCTAGAAGCCATTAAGGAAAAAAATAATGACAAGGCATTGGAATGGAGTAAAAATGCTGCTTGGGTATCTCTACAACATGATATGCAGCAGCAGGTAAGAATTGCTTCAACTTTAATATTTTAGTAGCTGGGTAAGTGCCTTATTCCTTTCATTGCTTGATTAGAAGAAGGTGTCCTCTTACCCCTTTTAAGCAGCCTTCTCTAATCCCCCAATTTATTCGAAAAACCTTTTGCATTCGAATTCTGTACACAGATTTTTTTTTGTGGTGGTGTCTGTAATTCAAAAATTACATAAACGTTTTCTCAGGCCTCGGTGCAAGGTGCCTCTGGCATGGATATGGATCCTGAACTACGTGAAGCAATTGCACGTAGTTTAATGGAAACTTAACAGAGATCAACAGTGTTCCAACCATATCACAGTGAAAACAAAGTTCCTACGATTGACTTGATACTTTTGAAGTAATATTAAATAATTGTTCAGAGTTTCAGAGATTTAGTTTTATTTGAAAACGAGTTGTTTAACATATAGGTAGATGGCACAGGAGGCAGTAAATAGTTGTCGACTTGTCCAAATGTAAAGTGCAAATTGGATGGTAGTGAGGTGATGATTTGTATATGTAATAAGTAATATTGAATAAGTTCAAGTAGGAACCTAAGTACAGTATGTACAACTGTAGATCCGTTCTAACACGGCTTGATATGGGCACAGGAGGCAGAAAATAGTTAATAGTCGACTTGTTCAAATTTAAAGTGTAAATTCAATGATATGTATATAAATTAATTTTGAATTAGTTCATGTAGGTAGGAGTGTGTACAGCTGTAAATACATTATAACATAGCTTGATAGAGCGGACGGTTATAACGTGCTTGGCAAGCATGAATACCAAAATGTAGAATAAAAAATTTGTTGTGTTGAAAATTTTCATTCCCATTGAAACACTGTTATCCTGATGTGTGTCTGATATAGAAATTATGTTGAGTGACTTGAGAGTATCATGGTTGCCCCCATTCTCACATTGTATGGGGGGCATACAGTTAAAGAATAGAATATATTTTATGGTAATGAGGTACGAGGTAAATATATGTTGATGAGAGATACACCTATATAAAATCAGTACAGTACAATATGAATATTAGATCTGAAAATACTGGTAAATATGATATGATGATATTAATATGATGTATAGTGGTAGAAATAGTAAAGATTTTAAAATAGTTTTGATGAGGTTTGACAACATGCAACGATAATTATTCAATATTACAAGTCCAGTATAATTTTTTTCCATTCTCTCAACAGTACAGTTTCATTGCCAGTAACAGCTATTGTGAAGTTTTCTGACCGTTCTATCCACAATCCCGCATTGATATCGTCTTTCATACAGTAATTGCATTGGATATTGTTTTCTGTAAAGTACTTGTGTCTTAGTAAGCCAGTAATCCACACGTCATCGATCCAAAAAAATTGCAAGTTTCTGGAGAGATTGTACAGCGCTTCAGTCAGATTAATTGTCATGGTATACCAACCCCCATAACAATATGGTGGATATCTATTTAGGGGGTAGTCCTTCTCTTCCAAGTACCATTTGCTTTCCCCATATCGCTTCGGGTGAGCCTTGAGTTTGTACCCGTACCCGCAGAATATAGGCACAACTATTTTTTCTTGTCGCTTCTGGCGAATTTGAAGGTCTGTCTTTCTCTGTTGAGTTTCCCATTGACTTACCATTTGTTTAAGTTCTTTATGAAGTTGAATTAAGTTTGGCATCATGTCATCATCTGTGGAGGAGTAATACCAGTCTTTTGAATAGTGTTGGGTGGCCCATTGCATTCCAGCAAGTGTCTTATATCCAATATTTCTGTTAAAAACACTGAATGTAAGAATGATAACGATAGTTGTACGGTGTAGAAAATAATATCTGTGTACCATTGAGATAAAATATGGCATTAATAGAACATTATGTTTGAAACCTAGCGCGCCATAGCAGAGGTTGAGCTAGCCAAGACCAGACCGTAGCAGCAAAAATTAACTGCCCTTCCCAGCCATAAATCAGAAACAAAAATATATCTCACCATCTGTAACTCCCGATTGGTATTTATACCACAATATAAACAGCAACTACATCCACGAAACGATATTTATCATTGTGTGCATAACAGTAACAGGTATTTACGTATATTTTTCCGTCATATTAATCTGAAGTAAATCTCCGTGTAGTTTTCCTTCCTTTTCCAACAGAATCTCATTCTGATAATCTTCTCCTCGCCCGACAACAAATACTGCTACCACGTGCATGTAGAAAGGATAGGGATTTGAACACCATGTTTTTCTCGCTATTTCTCTTCTCAGTTTGTTTTCTGACTTTGATTTCACCATCACAATCATTTTCAAACCATCTGAAAATGATAAATCATGCACTGTGAATCAGCTTTAGCTCAATATTATCATCATAACTAGACACTAATAAAACTGTATGGATACATACGTTTGTGATCAGTATCCTTGTATTTCCATGGCGTTATGGTGAAGTTGAAAAGCGGCCGCTTCACTTCCAATGATCTCATTACAGGAAAATCGGATATTCTTTGCAATTCTGCTGCAAATTTTCTGTGATTGTTTTTAGCATCGTCTACTGCAAAACAGTTTTGCAATTCCCATGATCTGCAGAAAGAAATGCATTGCAATTACTTCATTATATTTATATTGTATTTTCCATATACAGTAGGCCCCCACTTATGGATTATTTGACATCACAGGTGGGAAGGGACGATACTAAAACCCGTCGTGCCAGCACAGCACTGTTTATTGTTATTGTCAAGGACCTACTATATACCCATTCACATTATTATCATACCTTTCATCCCAGCACAAATTCGCGTGATACACATAAACGATAAAGCATATCAATGCAAAAGCGACAGCACGGCATATGCGAATTTTTCTCATTTTCAAATCCCATCCATAGTTTCATATCCCTCCATTACTTTCAGCAGGTACTGCCGCTGTTTGTTTATTATTATTGTTTGGAAGGTGAACTGTCAAAGGTCGTCATCATTGACCCGTTGAAATATTACGTCAATTCGCGAATGACCACATTCTTATTTTAGCTTTCGGACTTATAATTGTCGCTTGAAGCTGGGTCGATAATTCGAAATTGTATTCTCATTGATTGATATAAATCATTTTCTATTAAATGTGTCGCAATTACTCTTTTTATTCGATCATTATTGAACAGAGCGTCAAGAGAAAAAATTGAATCCAACAACACTTGACCTAGCAAGATGTATTTTTGTCCGTTCAATGTCTCGTTTCTTTGCCTTCTAGTAGCATAATCTCAACTCCTGCGGCTATGCGCTATCGTCGAGCTCTGAAATATGGCATATGGTGTTCTTGAAACCTTTGAATTGTAGCACTTCAGGTTAATATTTTACTCAGTAAAGTGAGACATATCCGGTTATTAGGGGACTTAGCGATATCATGTTTCACGAATTGTTTATTACGGCTGTGTAATATACGGTACGGTACATCAATAATTTAAGTAAGGGGAGAAAATGAGCTGAGTTTCGCTGAAGTTTCTATGGATTACTTAGCAGTGCAGTGCAGTACTCGACATGATTTAAGTAGGATTTGTGATTGACGTAATCAATTGACCGATGACCCATGCAGTAATCGATAGTTGCATCATAGGAACGAGTGAAATACGTCGTACGTAGTGCATTATAAGAATTATAACGTTTCTCAGATGTGGATTATCTTGCGTTTGATTTTTCGGCTCCTTTAAGCTATTCAGTGGAAAGCAGAGAAGTAGTATATCGCATCTAAGATAGTTAAGGGATTTGTATATAATACCAGACTATTGTTTGCGGGGTTGTAACGTAGGTGTTGTTGTCCCAAACACATACCAAATAAACACCATAGTAAATACCATAGATAGAGGATGTTCAGACTGGAGGTAGCGGCGTAAAAGAGCAGTTAAGGAAATTTAGAACGGCACAAATATTTAGGGCAGGTGCCATCACCCAGTTTTCAGGGAATAATTTGTAATAGCTATTTTAACGTATTGTCAACACTTTTTTTAATCTACTTCATATTTATTGTGAATGATAGCGGCCTTTGAAGTTGTCCAAGGTTAACTTCATCCGTAATCGATACTCATTGTCGCCTAACAATTGATACAGCAAGTATTATAAAAGACTAGTGAATTGTATATTTAATATGTTATATGTGATGAAATAAACGGGTGGTTTTTAATCTTCGTATTCCATGATTAGATGAAACTTGTATCACACAATCACTTCGTAATTTTAGTACTACGTAAAATTAGATTCAGAACTGCGAAAGCTACTTTACGTTGATGCGTGGTGACTTGTCATGCTTTATTTACTTGACCTCAAAGCCTCATTGCAGCAGTTCCTTTGAACAAACTGCGATAACAGCGTTGTAGCTATGAGTTAGTTCAACTCTTGCCGGGGTATGTAATACTGTATGTTTCCGGGAAGCGAATGGATCAATAAACGCCTGGCAGTATAATTCAGCTTGATAGTTGATATTAATAGCAACGGATAGTCGAAAGGGATAAAAAAAAGCGTGACACTATTCAAATTTGTCAAGCTATTCATGTCTGTTTTATTGATGAAGTGTTTATTGATACTATACAAGTTTATTCCGTGGGAATTTTTTTTGTATTGTTGAACCCATCGAAGTATTATTTAGTTGGATAGTTAATCTGAATAGCCGGGAAAATCAAGCGAGAATCTATTCAAATTTGGCAACTATTTCTGTCTGTTCTGCTGGTGAACCCCGGAGAGCAATTTTCCAGTGCGTATTTGTGAATACAATATCATAGTAGAAGTAACAATTCCCGGAAGATGAGGAAGGTTACTTTTCTGCCATCTACAGAAATTCGGGCTGTTGAGAGGCTAGTACTTCGTGTGTATATCTTTTGACGTTGCTCTAGTATTTCGTAAGAGCAGTAGATATAGGCAGGGACGGGTGGTTCGATCGATTGATATTACTGTACAAACAGCTGTCTTACAGGGGCAAACTCTCTGTTTTAAGATTTTATTATACTCGAATGTGTTGTCAAGCTGTGTTATGCTCCAAATCATAATCTTCTTATGACGTGACCAGGTCTTAAAAAACATTATGGAATATATATTTGTTAACTCTTACGTAATAATTAGTGTACTTGCTTAATTAAAGAATGGCAATTAATGTATTGCAAAACATTTATGACTCATAAATACACATATATTATTAAATGTAAATAACTAATATTATTCACAATCGTTGTTGATCAAGATATACACTACTGTATAGGCTTTATTATTTGTTAGGTAACGCGCATTAAATATTTACTGGTATAGTAAGGTAATGGTTTGTTTGAGGTGTAACTGTAAAATTGATGAAGGCATTACTTATTTATTTAAATGTAATTGCGGTCTTGGGATATTTTTGGCCATGTGCAGAGTTTAAGTATAGTGGAGGGGGGGGGGGGCAACAGACAAGATCCCCCCTCATTAGTTCGATGACTCCAATGTTCACTGTTATATGTATACTAGAAGACATTGTCTTTGCTCGGGTAATCCCTGTCTACCTGTCTTTTTATTACAAGACTCTATAGTAGGATGATTGCGTTTAATGAATTTTATAACGCTTAAGTAACAATGATACACTTTATACACACAATATTAGGTTTATTAGATTATTATGCTATATTTTCAAATAGCTACCACAAACAATCGACAAGGTTATCCCCCTATTAGCTTGTTGAATCAAGGGTTCACTGTACACATGACACACACTAAAATTGTATTATAAATGTAAACAATCATCTTGCAGTGTGACTGTCATGCGTCATTTGCCATGTTATTTCGTATTTTACATTAGTCATTCAAGATATCTTTTGCGTCATCGAATTCGGTCATCTGTAATTTTTCGTTTGCTGTTGTTAACCCTGAGTCTGTGACATGCTTGTCGAGCATGGAAGTAGCTTACTCATAAGCATGATGCAAGGTTAGCTTCTGTTGTTCTCTCCGCGCGACCGAATTCGCTGATTGAGCAGTAAAATTGGCAGATGAGCGTGAACTGCTGACTAAAGTGCTATACTTGTTGCCTACATTGATGAAAATAACAGTTTAAGTGCTAGCGTGCTATATAGACTCTGACGTAAATCTAATCTTTGTACATTGAAGATATGCAGTTTAGTGGGTCCATCTCTTCGCTGGTGTTAACATGGTTAAAACCCAACGTGAGTCTAT
Source organism: Halocynthia aurantium (assembly GCA_013436065.1). Taxonomy (NCBI): domain Eukaryota; kingdom Metazoa; phylum Chordata; class Ascidiacea; order Stolidobranchia; family Pyuridae; genus Halocynthia; species Halocynthia aurantium. The sequence goes on from QXVX01003567.1 coordinate 73,480, forward strand.
TATAGGCATTCATGGAAATGAGTTTCAGGAACTATAGAGGTAGCGTGAGATTGGGAGGGGAATAGAAGGCAGAAGCTAGAGAAAATGATCGTAACATGCTATATTTCAGGGCCATTTTCGGTTAATATACAATAAGTATAATGATTTCATACATATTGTATCAGTAATATAGTAAAATAAAGATAGGTATAACTAAATCAGTAAAATATGGAAGTATATTTATAGAAAATAAACAAATTGCATTGTATTTGCTAGGAACTTGACAAATATAGATATTAAACGTCTCTGACCCTCTACTAGTACATTGAACATAAACTAAAACAGAAAAGAACGCCTAATTTTCGCCCATGGTTATAAGGCAGAACTCTTTCCATATCGTAGGTTTATATCTTACACGAGGTCTATCAGAATTTCAAACTATTTAGTAAAATGAAATAACTGAGTTTTTCTATGGTAGCAGCGCGACATGTGCAATTGGAAATATATAGCATGCGGGCTTGCTAACGATATTTCAATCCAGAATATGTTGAATGTTTGTCAGTAAATATGTACAGAACCAAAGTCATCAGTTAATACTTGCATCACTGACAGACTCGTTCCACGCTACGCTCTTATTTCATTATCGTCGTGTTTAAATAGGAAATCTACTGGGAATTGTTTCCCTTAATAAGGAAAAGTTCTTTCGTTACTCTGTTTATGCTTCGATCGAAATCGAGTTTATGTCACCAGCAAGCCGACGAAGCTTTTCCTGTGCGTTCGCTACATTGCGCAACTCCTCAAAACTAAATTATCACCATCAGACGTGTTTGATCCTTCTGAACCGTCGATTTTCAAACTTTCTAGGTCACATTTTGTAAAGTAAATATTTGACGCGTCGCCGTAATCCAGTTGTAACGAATAACACTTCCCTTTCCGCAAAGTCTCAACGTTAATAGGATTCTGTTTAAATAAAATTTGAAGGTACACAGGTTGGGAAACGCTGTTTTAAATGGAACATTCAATGGAAAGAGTTGAAATGCCGTACAATACCATTTATTTGCTATGTATTACAGTAACTTATTGTGCCATAGGCAAACAATTTCTACTTGTCAAGTTGACACCGATATATTACTAGCTATGCTAAGATAATGTATCGCAGTGGCCTTATCGTGGTTCTCCAGTTCGCTGCCATCGCTTCACGGCTACGCAGTGACAGTACAGTACTGGTCAAATAGCTCTGGTCTGTTAAGCTTTCCGAGTACTCCGAGTAGCGTATTATAACATTTTTACTTGGAGTAGATAACGCACGATAAACAACGCGCCTATAATTTTAGGAAATGAGTAAATGATAGTAGTGCTCGGTGCGACGGGCAAGATTATATCAGAAGTCAGACTGTAGACGTATCTGATAGTGATAAATGTCTTCGTGAGTCGAGCCTACAGTTTTGTAGGGTCGTGTGCTATATAGTCGTATAGCGTATTCATAGCGTCTATTCTTCAATGGTGTGGTACAGTAGTTGCATTGCCAGTTCAAATGAGTATATTTTAATGAGTGATGATGATGAGTCATAGGATGTACATTGAGAAAGGTATAGCACTAAAGCTATATATCGATGAAACTATATACCTTTATTCCTGTGTCTATATTACAAATATACTATGTAAAGTATATTGCAGATTAAGCATGATTTATGCTATGCCCTAATGATACATAGTGGTATGGTAAGTTTTATTCATTTACAATACTAAACGATATATGATTACTAATGTTTTTTTGAACGTTTATAACGAAACGTTGGGAGAATGAATAATGTTTGAAGTATATGATTTAGGATTGAAGTGTGGGTACACTTTCAAGCATGTCAGTTATTGTAGTAATAATGTACGGGTACTACAGTAGTGTTGCGAGAGTCGGTAAGCGGCTTACATTCCAGACAACCCAACTCATTTTTTTATCAACATGAGTACGTGTATGATTGATTTTCCTTGTTTGGAGGGCTCTCAATGCGAAATGAAACATGCCCACATTCCCACACAACTACGATACTTTTTGTTTGCACATCGACGATATCTCGTGGTTTTGATATGAATGTAGTTCGGTTTGCGCCAGAGTGAATTTCTACTTATCATAATGGATTTGCGAATCGACTGGTAGCAGACGTTGTTGTTATCGGAGACAAATCCTTTAATTAAACCTTTTAGGGTATAAAATTCGGTGTGATCTCGGAATGTGTTCAGTAACATAGTGGAAAAACCACATTTCAAATCGCCCGTTGCAAATGAATATTCGTGCAACAAGAAACTTGTTCTATATGGAACCCTGGGAAAGTGTACATTGCCATTGTAGTACCAAATTTCTCTTTTTCTGTAAACCCTGCGTTTGAGTCACAAGTCTGTTGATTCGCTAAGCCTTTCGAAACTTGTTGTAGTTTTTATTTTGGTCGTGACCTTTTCGTGGACTGACTCCCAGACCGTTCGGAGCTAGTCATGATTCCAGATCATAGTGATTTATAATTTTAAATTTAGAATCGAGTCAAAATAAATTTGACCTCTCAAAACTAGAATTGAAGTTCCGTTTTTGACGCTCCCGAAGCAAAGCAAATCAAATCAATTGACTCGTCGATGTACGGCATTCGTTTTCCTGAGATAACACTTTGTATTACTCATGATCAGAGCCAGTTATGGGCTCAGGACAGATGGAAGGGTTTCAGGATTCAGGATTTCAGGATTTTTGTAATCACTACATATGATATACATACATAAATGTAGTGTGCATATCTTTACAATATCCTCTCGTAGTATCAATATTCTTCACCATGGAACCATGGAATAACGAAGGCTACCATCGATCTGGAACCAAAAATAAGGACGGCTGGGAAAAAATAAGATTTCCGTACCCAAATACACTGCGGTACACCTAGCATCGTCTAACGACACACCAGTGTGCACGCGGAGTACTGATTAGGCTGAAATAACTTGTTAGTCGAGATAAAAAAATTGCAATTAAAATTGTTGCATTGCTGGAAATAAGGACGGTATGACAGCCCTGCTTATAAGGCTTGAATGCAGTTTGACGCTTTTAAACCACTTTTCTAGCTGTGATCCATTTGTGATATTTTAATTCTACTTGGTGGTATTGCTGTCAGCGTATCTTCGCTGTAATTGAAAAATTTGATCAATAGCTTTTTCTGTTTCTTGTTCTCTTTCCGCTGCATGCTCATTCATCAATGCAAACTGTTAGACCGGAGTTGGCTGCTTGAAACTTTAAAAAGCGCAGTATGTTCGCGACTCGAAACATAAACATAAACGAATATTTTATGTAACTTGGATTTATATAATCCTTCCTTCATGCGTATTCGCTTCTTTGATAAATGAGTTAACCTCTGCTTAGTTGTATCAGTAAAAATACCCCTGAAAACTGACTAGTTTCCAAACGTCCCCGTTTTCATGTACATGGTCTCTATTTTGTCATCGTTAGTGATTTCAGCTTTCATTCAGCAATGGAAACATGTAACCATTGACTTGCTTCCTGCTTATTTCTTATTTGAAGAGAAACCGCTCGAACTGATTATAGATTGTGTCGCTGCTAAAAGTAAATAGTGTGATCTTATTAAAGTTTGTTTTTCATTCAAGGCTAGACAGACCACACCGCATGTAGTTGTGAAATAATGTTGCTCTATTAGGCCATACAGCACATACAGTAGTGCAACTGTAGGCATTTTCTCCATACAGTACAGTACTGAATTACAGTCGTGGAATTAGTCATTATGAATTATGAATAGAAGTAGTAGGAAAGTACTCTATTTAGATAACTCAATCGACAAGCTCAGCTTGAAAATTTGTACAATTTTTCGAGCTGGAAAATGTACGACATCTTAATTGAGTGAGACGAATACTGAATTTATTATGGAAACGTCGTTTCATGATGTATATATATTCAGTGGTAGAATTCAATCATTTTAATTTTGAATTCGGAACAAATCAAAAAACTGGTTCTGCAAACTTTAGAAATTTAAGTGTCCTGTCTGCGATATAAATTGCATATGGATGAAATTAACATTTGGTGTCCTTTTGCGTTCCCTCTTACCACTTAGAAGGATACTTAGAAGTGCAAGCATGAATCTCCTGCTGGGGTGACGGAAGTGCAGCTGCGGCAGTATTCCAACAGTTTAAATCTATAAATTTGTGATCCCATAGTTATAGACTAGGTAGACGCTGGACTACATCAGCTGAAGCTTAGGCTATTTCATAGCGGGAGTTCTAATGTCTTATGCAATTATGACGAAATTTAGAGTATAGTGTTATTGCAGGACATGCAGATTTTATACAAAATAGTTTCACATCTAGTTTCACATATATTGTTTGTTTGTTTTTTCGCACAGTATCGGTGTCACAATGGAATTGGTAATGTAGTCATGGAAAAATTGGAGAAATTTATTAAAAATCTGTGTTAGGTATTCGTACTATGTCATTGAAAAGAAAAGCCTCATGCCTGCTGGCCATTTGTTTCGCTACAACGATCGCTTTGATATTTTTGCATAGCGGAAGCATCACTATTCAAAGGTATAATGCATGCTTGTCAAGGAGGAGGATGATAATGATGAAGATGACAGCGTCTCGCCTCTTCTAATTATTTTTTTCCGGTTTCAGCTACCACAATCAGAGAATCAAATACATGAAAAAGGAAAACGTGTTGACAACAACAAGAAAACCAATAATGCCACCCTTTGCTATGACGTCAGGACATACTGTGACGTCAAAATCGATTTCGACAGCACAAGCAGACCAAAAACAGAGCCAAGGCGCAGTAAATGCAAAGCAATTAGCCCCAAAGGAAGAAATTAAAATCGAAAGTATTCCGAAAATAACTCCTGAAAAAAATAGCATTATCTCAGCATATCGGCGTCTTGGTTATTCTAACATTACTCTTATGAAGAAAATGAAAGAGCTCCGACCACTGTTTAAATTCACGTTAATTCCGTGGCAATTTAGACTGAATTACACTGAAAAACTGCAAAAGAATGCAAACACAGCTTGCAAAGGTAATTTCTCCAATCCAGACCACTGTCATCTGTACCAAATTTTGCACGGAGATTCAAATGCATCTCAGAATAATGCAATCCAAGTCTGGACGGGTTGAAATCCTACTCTGTGGCAAAAATCCAGATATACAGTGGAATCACGGTTATAGTCAATAATTGATTCCTGGGAATAGGTCGAAAACTAAAAATTACGAAAAAACCGAAGCAATGTGTCCCAGGAGCCATGAACACTAAAAATTAGCACTGGTTATAAGGAAACTAGCTAAAGAAAATACGTTTTTCGCTAAAGCTGATGTTCCACTGTATATCCATAGGAACTTTTCCGATGAAGGCTTGCGCGACATGATCGCTTTGCTAGTGTGTATTAAATTTAGTATACGATTGGTTTAACACAGAGTTGTAAAGTTTATATTTTCTCCATGTCCCAGATAACAATTGGTCGATGTTGGCAGTTGTCAAGTCACACTCCAAGTATAAAAATCGGAGGAACATGATACGAAATACCTGGGCGTCACTGAAATATCTTAACGGTGTTCGGATCGAGACAATTTTCGTCATTGGACAAGCGGACGATTCTGCTATCAACGAAGATCTTATGAATGAAAGCGATCAATATGGAGATTTGTTGCAAATTGATAGGAAAGAGATATATGCGTAAGTGTACCTTTGAAATATTCAGCCAATGTGGCCACTGTTCATCGTATCATTTGAAAGTAGGTGGGGGAAATCTTCTGCGAAAATGTGATGTAAGCGTATGTTTTACTATCTGAGCACAAATTGGAACTGCAATCTTCACTGCGAAGTTTTTCCATCGGTTTCGCAATAAGTTGATTTCAAGATATCATACATTAGCCGTGTCCACGGAAAAAGAGAACTTAAAAATAGCAGCATGCTAGCTTAGACTCGAGAAATCGATATTACGCATGCTCCCATTCATTCCTACGACTTGGAAGCATAGTTTATGTACGTGGAAGTCCATGAATGTCATCTCATGTCCTTCGGCTCCGATTATGTACATGTACAGTATTTGAATTCGCAAAAGATTTCAATACATTTAGCCCCTTTCGTTGTTGAAGAGCAAATTAGAGGTGGCCGAAAATATAACAGATAATAATTACAGTTTACCTATATATTTATTTATGTATTTTAGCGATGTTGGGTATAAGACATTGGCTGGTATGCAATGGGTGTCTGAAAATCTGCCTCCGCACTGGTTGTACACATCTGCTGATGACGATATGATGCCAGATCTCGGAAAATTTATTGAACGAACGGAAGAGCTGATGAAAATTGTACTTGATAAATCGACGAATCCGCGCGTCAATTCAACTTACGATCCTTCTGTGTTGTCACAATTGCCTCTGCACTGTGGGTATTGCTACTTTGAAGACGCACAACCCCACCGTCATAATTTAAGCAAATGGTACGTTGATAATAGGACGTACCCCTTAACCAAGTACCCCACAACGTGTTTCGGGGGCTGGTACACGATGCCCGTTAAACTTACTTCAGCTATTTACAAAGTGTCCCGTCAACATTCGTATTTTTATCTGGATGACGTATGGATCACGGGTCTTTTACGTTTGAGTTACATCGACAGTTTATCGTCGTCAGAATGCGATAAAACTGACGAAAAATACGCGATTTCTTCCGTTTCTAATTACGTGCCACATCTCGGAAACGAACGCTTGATTGTAATGAAATGGAGGCATCTGGAACCTCACATATTAAAAGTGTCGCCCGGTTACATAAAAGACGACGGAAAATGCCAAACTTATTCCGAATTTCCTGTTATTATTGTGCTTGGATTCATATTTTTCTTTATATTTATTTATTGCCTCGTAATATGCGTATACTGCTTAGATAATTTTTCGGACGATTGATGATGACGTAAGGTATGACGTAATTTTTACGGCTGGACCGGTATTTGCTAAATTACCTTACCAAGTATTGCTGATCCTCGACTTCCCGGTCTAGTAGGGGGAAAGCTTGTCCCGAAACTGCGGAGTTTGAATTTCCAAGTCCCTGACGTAAGACTCAATAGCAGTAAATATCTTCTACTGAAGGTAGATACTGTGAAAGCATCACATACATGATAGACAAAAGTAAATATAGTGTCCATACAAGTCAAGCAAAATAAGATTTACCTTTATCAAGAGATAGGATTAAGCGTTCCGTTCAATTTTGTTTTTCAAGCAGGTTAATGGGGCTGAAAAAACAATATGCTATAAATATCTCTTAATTAAAAATCCGTATAATAATAGATCTGTATATAGGATTGTTTATCACTGTTATGAATAATTAATCCAATTGTATCATGACTGAGTGTAATAGTGGTTGTGGCGCACGGCACTATTACCTCATAACATCGTCACTAGATTCCCGGATGTATAGGACAATCTGGCCTGCCTAATAATTCTCATTGTATATGTCTCGATTATAGGTGGAAATTACAATTTGGGGTTGTCGGTTTACTATTACTCACGCCTTGCAGTGTAATTTCTATTCTAATAGTCTGGCATTGGCCGTGTATGGGTTTTCGAAACTCTTCGATTCGAGATTTTGAGCTCGACTGGTTGCTGATACTGTGTATTGATCCCATACACTGTAGAACTATTCTAGGCGTTTCTATTTGACATTTGTATTTGTACTATGACAAAAACATGAATAACGTTTGTACTTAGATAGAGTACATGGTATTCCATTTTATTTATTTTATTATTATTTCTGCCGACTCTTCAATGTACATTTCACCTACTTCAAAACGTTTAAGATATTCTTTTATAAGTCTCGATATATTGTTGCAATCATGTAGAATCCTTTTAAAGCTTACGATTCTACTCCATTACCTCATTGGCCATAAGCATGACACCGAGCTTCAGGGGAGATGGTATGAAGTGACGCATCTACGTCAAAAAAAAACCTTTGTCAAACATGAAATTTCGCCACCAACCTTTTAGCCAACTTCATCATAATATCAGATCAAAAATACAAGTAAAGCTCGTTAATTTTCCAGTTAACAATTCGAATCACTGGATGGAAATCATGTTTATGTAGCTCCAAGGCAATGTGCCATACGCGCCATATTTCAATTATTCAAATAGTATTTTAGTCTTGGATGAGTAGATTTGAACTTTCTATCGTCATTTCATTTCATCACATTCTTACTGGCTGTACCTCTGGCTCAAATATTTGTTCCATTTTCTTACCATGCACATGCCCCGGGTGTTATTGTAGCAACTCTTCAAAATTTCTATTTGCAATAGAGTGAAATAGTACACAGAAAACCATTTTCCGTTTCCGAGTAAAACTTAACCTGTTACAAGTATGTAGATGTCGTTTGAACTTATAATCATTGTTCACACTGTCTTTAGGTTAATGTATTATTTTGCATCGTAAATCATAACTTCTCAAACTTTAAAAAATGTATCGTCGACCTCCCCATGAAATTGTTACGTCCAATACCTGTCTCACAAAGTAATGTCAAGTTTGTTTTATTTTTGGAAGTCGGATAATACTGCAATCAGATTTCTAACTCCTGCGCGATGTGCTAATCATACTAACTCTAGGCCTATATTCGTACTGGGGCTCTTTGCGTTGGAAAGGGTCCATAGTTACACACATGAAAAACACAAGATTTGAAACTATAAATTAGGTAAACGTTTACTTTTGGTGATCTAGTAGCAAAGTTCTGTGCTCTGCGTTCTCTCGATAATCACTTGATTTTCGCCCGAAATTTTCAGACTGTTTTAACCGAATTATAACGTTTTTTGCGCCCCAACTATTGAGACTTGAAATATTTTTTACCCTTTGAACCTCAGTGCAGTGCATAGATATTATTTAATTTTGTAAAAAAATAGTTTTGAACGTTTTGATCAATCACTGTGCCGTTTTTTTTTCATTATAACTTTCTTCATGTGAATGATCGGTGCAGTAATGATGCTCTACATCGGCAAATTTCTTTTTTTGTGAATGTGGGAAATATTCACGGCGGCAAGGTTTTTCCAATATTGTTTTTTAAGATTTTCTTTTCGATATTTTTTATTTTATCGATTGCTGGCGCTACGTCACACATCGGGCTGTGAATAAATAAAGGGTTCGGTGAATAGGTTTTATCTTATTGTCGAGTTGGCACATTGGCACGTTTAGTACAGTATTGTAATGTACATATTCTTGTAAGGGTATAACAGCTACTCACAAGAATTGAAATATGTTGAGTCATATTTTGCAAGTAAATATTTGACGGGACACATCTGCTTATGCAAGCAAGTTGTAAGTAATAATAATGTTTTGAAGCATTTCCAGCTGCTTCGCTAATGCTATTACATGATCAATCGAAAGAAAGCGGTTTAGTTCATTCTTAATGTGTCGTTCCATCACTGAAACTGACAGCAACCAAGAACCAGCTGTCTTTGTTCGTATCTAACACGCGGCACTGTCTATAGGAATTGAACTACATAACAAAATACTGAACTGAGGAACCGTAGCTCTCAAGCAAGTCACTTGCAACTGAATGGCATTTCCGAACATGACGGAATATCACCATGGCTGTGAAACGAAAATATAAATACTCAATATAATATTAACACGATGCTGAAACGGAAGCTTCTATAGGCTGGATACTGCTGACAGATGTATTCAGTGCTGGTGTTACAATGTGTACTCCATCATACTGTCAAAGTTCAACTTATAAATAATGAGGAATTCATATGTCAGTAAATGTGTTCATACAGATGACTGGCCAAGCCATATACACTAGAAAGCTGGAAGTCTTATCCGTTAGAGGGTGCCATAGAGCTATCTGATTTTGTATTCATGCAATGAGCCAAAAACATGTAATTAGTGCTTAAAGGCAGTATCCGGGTTACGTAAATTCACATCTACTATTACGTCACCATTTCGCCATTAACATTGCGCAATGACTCAATAATTTCTCTGTTCCGTAATAATGTAGTGCATTGTGGAATCCTATTTTTTTCGTTCTGGTTTTATTTTTCGTCTATTGTAATTTCGAACCAAAGCAGTGTAGGATATTGTCCGTATGAACAGTGTTTCGCCTGCCGGAACCATAGTAACCATGCAGCAACCGGCAAAAAATGATTGTATGGGCACCTTGTGCGGTTCCTTCCTAACTTGTTTGTCCTTGCTAGTGATCCTATGTACTTTTCCCGTTTCCATTTGCTTCTGTGTAAAAATAGTCGCGGAATACGAACGCGCTGTGATTTTTCGACTCGGAAGATTAACTCGGGGCGGAGCCAAAGGTCCAGGAATGTTCTTTATCATTCCGTGCATTGACGAATACCGTAAAGTCGATTTACGAACTAAGTCTTTCGACATTCCTCCGCAGGAAATATTAACCAGAGATAGTGTTACTATTGCAGTGGATGCGGTAGTGTACTTCAAGGTATGTCGTTAACGCTGAGACGACTAGTGTTTATATTCATAGTTAGAATGGCGCATTCACGATGCTTAGAACTAGTGGCGAAAATAGGATGGACTGAGTGCAAGCCCTATCTTTTCATTTAATGTTGAATGGGAAAGTTGATGCTTTGTAAATACTTCACTGAGTTCACTATACTTTCCCCATTGTCACTGTATTTGTCAGAGGATAATGAAAGTATTATTTATAGCAAGCACAGCTTATCACACCACCCTCGCACAATGCATACACAGTACTGAGCAACAATTGCAGCTCATCGTTGCTGGATTTAGCAACAACTTTTAACAAAGATCGTATATGTTAGTAGTAATTATGAAAGAAATTTCCATTTTTGTCTCGTTTTGATGAAAATTTAGTCATAAATGAATTGAAAATGAAATATAAGATTTTCAATTATCCTGGAATAAAGTTGACGAAGTCATACACCTGTGCAGCTTTTTAAAAGGCTTACCAGTGCAAGAATCGGGTAGTAATGAGAATGAGCAAATGCTTAAAAGGATCAATATGAACATTAATCGGCACACTCCTAATTCAAGGTACAAGACGCCACGGCACAAGTAACCAAGGTTGAAAATGCCGACAGTGCCACACGTCTTCTGGCTCAAACTACTCTTCGTAATGTGCTCGGTATCAAGCTACTAAGTGAGGTTCTTACAGATAAGGAGGAGATAGCGAGCCGCATCCTGCTTGGACTCGATGCCGCCACCGACGAATGGGGAATCAAAGTAGAACGAGTCGAAATAAAGGACGTCAGGTTACCGTTCCAGCTTCAGAGAGCCATGGCAGCCGAGGCAGAAGCGAGTCGCGAAGCAAAAGCTAAGGTCGTTGCTGCAGAAGGAGAGATGCTTGCCTCTGTCAAATTGAAAGAAGCTGCAGACATCATGAGCGAATCTCCAAATGCAATGCAACTGAGATATCTTCAAACACTGGCATCCATCAGCGCCGAAAAGAATTCGACCATTATTTTTCCTTTTCCAATAGAAATGCTCCGAGGAATGAGTAAATAGGAGCATAGTCGAGTGTTAGATTTAAATTACAGTAGTATGTGTTAATTCTCAAATTGTCAAAATAAAACATAATTTTAAATAAATGATCATCAGGATGAAAATTGGAGAAATTTACCCAGGTCTGGATGGCCAATGGGGGCCCTTGATAGGGTCCATGGGGAGCATAAATAATAAAGTAACCCTGTATATCTTCTATATAAATAAAAGTGTTCTACGCTATACGACAAATCTGAAGCAGTCTTGAGAATTTGAGTTTGAACTGGACCACAATCGTTGACCGACGTTCCTTATTAAAGAAAATGACGCACATGTAGAGTCAAGTCTCTAGTAGTGAAGTACTGTAGTTCTTTTCAGGTTTTTGCTTGATTGGAAAAATCCTCTAAAGTTTCAGTTCATTCCTACCTTTTTGTTCTGTGTGTTTAAATGTGAATGTAAAGTGCATAATGACTGTTGAGAAACCATGTACATGTAATCCAAGTTGTACTTGTAATCAAATACTATCACGATAGATTAATAGAGCATTGAGAATGGTAAAGTCGTGAGAACTGTCTGATTTTTCTTTTTTTCCTGTTGCTTCCCTTTTTCTTTAGATCGAAACCTTATATTGATTCTAAAACATATAAATGTTCGGAGCCCACGCGCATGTTTCAGTTGTAACAGACACAGATTATATTATTTTGATACTAACTCAACGTTTAATATTTCTCCATAGAAGCATCCGTCAATAATATCAGGTCACGGTACATAAATATTTCAGTTTTCCTGTAAACATTCTAGGATCTAGGGGGTGTTGAGAAATTTCTCAATGAATTATGAGATATTGTTGACGGCACAATCTATACTTTTTCCATTCTGTTTGAAACGACACCGTCATCGTTGTCGTTGTCGGTGTCTTTCTCAAGAAGACATGAGATTGCTCTTGCAATCGTTCTGACCTGCAATCTCTGCATCGGAAAAGGTTTACTACATTTTTTTGTTTGCTACACATCAGCCACTCTCCCGCCAAATTTCACCGCGAATCTGTCTGGGGAAATTTTTATGTATCCGCTATATCTGCTTTATTTCATCTCAGATGTCTGAATACACAGAACCACACAATGCTCATGGAGTAAAAAACTCCCGACGTGATTCCCCGGATTTTCGTTTCGTGTTCGAGTAACATAAATTGTCAGTAATGCGGTTGAGAGCAACCATAGCTGGCTGTTGAGAACTTATCTCCGGTTTTCGCCATGAAAAACGCTCAAGGCTCAAAATTCCTGCTGTTTTCCGGACGTGTTTTGTAATCGCGTCGCTCGTCGCTTGATCGTAATAATACATTGGATCGCTAAATGTAAAGTTTAACACCGTATCACATTGTCATCAATTCATCGCAGCAATTATATCGTCGTTAGACGTGTTGACCATGTGTACACGCTGCAATTAATTTGTTAGTCGGACGAAGTTGGCTGATAAACTGAAATTCGTTAATTGTCGAAAATTACTTAAATTCCGCCGGTGGTGAATGAATTATTTCACTCGGAGGTTTGATTGTGTGTTTGCCTTGATACAATTTCGCCATTCCACAACAGATCCTCACCAAATTTAGCACCGAGATCTAAATCTATCCAATGTTGATCAGTGAACAAAATAAATCCCATTTATCGACTTCATTTAGGTCAGTAGGGGATGAAATCTTACTTAGAATCGCTCTAATGCCAAAAATAGAATAATGCAGTGGCACCAACAAGTAGACTATAGCTGTAGCTTCCATTACTTCATACATTGAGGCGTCATAATATTTAGCATGTTAGGTTTCCAGTTACATTGTTCTTAGTAGCTTTTTTGAACTAGTCGATGGGCGTTTATTTTTACCATCGACCACTAGGCATTGCTTTAATTCCTATATTGCCGGTCTGCCTGGCAGATTTATAAATATGCCTCAATAATTTAATGTCTGTCTGTGAAAACGTGTGAATTTTCTCCCACTAGGGTAATTCCTCTTTTCGTTGTCGACTTTTATTTAATTTAAATCATTTTCTTGTGCTCTGATTGCGCCAGTAATTATCGTAATAATTAAAGTCCACCGTGTTCGGGTCTGTAGAGTTTCTTAGAATCCAAATTACAATCTGGTACAGTATTATAAAATTCAGTATGCGTTTTATTGCTGTGCTGGCAATACCTCGTGTGAGACGTATCACGTAGAAGTTAAGAGGAAATTTATTTGAGACCAAGATACTTAAAGCTACGAGATCGCTATGTGCTTGTATTCGCCTTAGGTAGAATTGCGAAAGGAACCGCGAGACAGGAAATTGCTTACACTTGCATCAAACAGGTATCTTCATTTTTACTGAGACTGTACTAAGAATTACTATTTATATTTGGCTAGTCTAACAGCCCTTTGACATCTAATAAGCGGCTTAACATTTGAGACAAGCACTTAGATTACTTAAGAATGCATATGTGAGAATGAAATATCATATTTATAAACTTGGAATACGAATACCAAGGAATTCGAAATTTAAAATATTTCCCCTTGCCACTGACGTAATTTAGAATTCCAACCTGACGTGATAATCACGTAATTTTACAGATATTCCATTAAGATAAAAATTGAGTATTTAGCCAATCATCCATGTTGTTGGTATTCTTCCCCCTCATGGAACAAAAAGAAACTTGTACATAAAGTGCCCTAAAAATATAGGAATTGGTCATCTGGTCAGGTGATGGAGAGTTTTGGAATTGTTTTCACTAATTAGCGTCACTCTACCGATAAACGCTCGGAAATAGAGCATGATTTTAAATTATTAAGAATTGTATTGAACAGTAGACTATCAGGTTGCAGAAAACCACTATTATATTTCTGAGAAAATTCATTGAAGATTACGATGTCATTGTACGTCATAGCTACCGCTACACTCCCAGTTCCAATTCCCTTTAAAGTTATGTCAAGCAAGGTACAGCATAGCGTAAGTTCAGAAACACATATATAGATCAAAGCGTTCAAGAATATTACGTTCTAGAATAGCTATTTCTGTTACTCATCGTCGATTTCTTACTGTTGCCTATTTTATGTTATATCAGATGTTGCGCAATACCGGGTATTCCTTATGAATAAGACTGATTTCAGTGTTACTTCCTGCTGGATGATGTAATAAATGTTTGACCTTTTAAAAAGTAAAAAGCGTAATTTCAAACTTATTAACACTTTCCGTATACAGATTGCCATATCCTAATATTCAAGACAAGGAATATTCCCGAAACATCCGTCCCCGACCAACAGTCCATTTGGGCAGGGCTGAATTTACGAATAGATAGGGCTACCATACGACAATTTTGTAACTGGATTATTTTGTTTTTAAGGTCGTGTGCTATGTACAGAAAAGTATGATATGTCGAAGAATAAATTATAATTCAATGTGATATTTTTATTTCGTTTATTCTTGGTGGTATTTTAACCCCGCATATTAGTTTTGGACTGCCCAAAATGCATCATGCATCTAAAAAATACCTAAATACTTATAAATATGAACCCAATGTAAAATGCCGTTTTCATTAAAGCTTCCCGGTTTTTAGTTATGAAAATGTGGTAACCCTATGGCAATAGGACACTGGCCCAAGGTTTTTCCAATTATTTTTTCGAGGTATTTTCAATGTACGGGGTCTGCAAAGGGTTATTGATGTAAAGAAATCGAATCATACGAAATGGAAATCTTTGGACCGCGATGACAATAGATCACTCTGTTACAAGTTTCGCCGAGTCATATTAATTATTTGTCCAGTCATAGTGAAATTAATATATTTTTCTTGGTTGAGTAAGTTCATCGACAGTGACAACCACAACCACTAGAGCGATACGGCTATTACGTACATGTGACGTCATACTATGGGTAAATGACATTTTCACATCACGATTTATTGGGTGGTGTACATGCTATAGGCCAGTTCCTCATTACCCCTCCCTCTTTCTGACGCAATATCGGCGAAATTATTCGTAAAATGACCATAACACTTGGAATGATTCATTTCAACTGAGCCCCAAGTACTGGAAAGGATTTATAGCTACCCTGTAATGACTGGAATTACATTATTTAAATTTGCAAAGTAAATGAGGAGATTTTAGGTGTTTTTCAAAACAATAATATTGTTTAGATAAAATATTCGGGGACTCCGGCTTCGCAGGCTGATCACGTAAAACTTGTTTATGACAAGATAACGGCATTCCATCCCAAGCTACTGCGCTTTACAAGAGAAATGATTTAATTCTTAAAACAGAAAATACTCTTCGACGTTGCATCTAATATTAGCTCTGTAGTGCACAACTTGCGTCAGAGTGTTTTTTAAATATTTTTGATTAATTGTAAATATATTACATCCTTCTATTATTATTAGTACATCGGTCTGTGGTTTGTTGTTAAAACTCCTCGATTTAGGTTATTTGTAATGAAGAGTTTGCGAATGGGAGACCCCCTGATGAGATGAATATTGTATCGCTGTAGGATGCGGTGTAGAGCTTTCCGGTATCGAATGAATAGAGATGGCAGACTGTTGTTCAGTTTTCCCATATAACATTATCATATCCTCATCTTAACTCAAGCCAAAGTCAGCCACCAAATTACTGAAATTTCCATATATATTCCAAGTGCGACAGTTTGTCTATCTCCTTGTCTAGAAACAACGTCGCTATTTTTCAACAAATCACGAATAGAAAACCCGGGTCCGAATAGAAGCCTACTTACTGTAATCTACTGAAAACTTTGCTACTGAAATATAGAAAAATACGGAACTGGACATATTTCCCGAATGGAGTACGTATTGTATTGTATTATTGTATTAATTATTCGTTTCGGGCCTGTGCTTTGAAAACCCAATTGACAACCCAATGAATTGTCGAAACTCCATTACAGTTAAATATATTCTACTACTAAGGTAACCAGTGCTTATTGCTACATAGTCAGTGTAGTCAATAGCGCTACGTGACATATTATATTCGTTGTTACACGTACATAGAAAAGACTTGATATGTACTTTGATCGATTCGCATTTGATTAAAGTACCACGATGTAGAATTGAGCGCTTCAGGCTTATCCACGACTCAGCCTCTCCGCTATCCAAAAGAGCAAACATAGAATTTTGTATAACAAAGCTGAGATTATAGTTATCAATGGATGTAGCGTAATCCTTATTGTAAGAATGTTGTTTTCATTTTTGGGAATGATTTGAAACAGATTAATATTAGTAACAGTGGTAATTTTCCGGTCGAAACCGAAAATTTTCATATTCTGTTTTCTCATTACCAGCTGGAGACTGTTCGTCTCTTTTACTGCTGAGCGCGCGCCTTTTTCAAACGTTTTTTCGCTGCTTCGCGATCGTATAAAAAGGAAAAATCACGGCATTGGAGATCATTAATGTCTGGAGACCTGTAGCTGATAACGTCAAGCGAAGCATCTACTATCAATCAGAATTTAAAACTGTACCCATCACAATGAATACCTTGCAAATTGTGAGCTTAGCTTTTGTGTTGGCTGTGTTGATCTCGGTGCCAGCTCCGAGCGAAGGACTTAGATCAACAGCCAGATGGAGTTTGATGAAACGTATCCGCGCCATCAAACTGAATCACGAAAGACTCATAGCAGCGGCCGAAGCTGCTGGAATGAAGACAACAACCAAAGCGTGTAAAGAGATTGTAGAGTCAGAGGATGAAATTAAGCAACCAGCTAAAATAACGCAAGATTTATCACCCACGACCTCCGCAATACAAAAATCTAAACCTATGAAGAAGCCAATGAAGAATAGAATGTAAGTACTTTGGCATGATTTATATAGGCAATATGTATTTGCTTTAATAACTTGTCAATTACCTATTGAACTCCCACAATTACCAATGGTACAAAATCTTCAATCTTTAACTCAAAATCTTACAGTTATGTAAAATTAAAGTCTATTCAGGTTTAGTAGCATAGATCGTAAGCCTATTGGACCCCATTGACCCATTGAACCCATTGGACTTAAATCTCTATGGAATGATGTGATAATGCTTGTATTGGACTACAGTACTACACCCACTTTAGCTACATATAACGCGCATTACATATTCTTAAATCCGAAGGAACCAAAGTAATCTTTTAAAAACCTCATTAGATCCGCATTAGTATTGATGACATTTACATATGGGAACTTCAAGGCTGTTAATTTCACGTTAATAGGATTATTGACAAAGAAAATGTTTACCTGAGCTAATGCATTATTAGGTGGTAATCCGTTATTATGAATGTCAGCTTATCTCTTTATTACTGGCTTTAATTTTTTGCCGGCGTGTCGTTTTATATGAATTTACTTTAAAATAGTACAGCCCAATTTAAATTGGTATGGAATAGTTTCCTTGTAATATTTGATCCGTCAACAATGAAGAGTCTTTTATCGCTAATCAATGGAATTACCGTATAATGGTGCTAAAGAATGCTTGCAGTTGCAAACAGCTCCAGAAGCATCCGCTGGAAGTTCCACCTTTGCGATAAGATCACAAAACTTATAAGTATTAAGTTATCAAACATGCTACCTAAGCGTAAAGGTCATTTATCTAAAAATCTTAAATCAACGCCTCAAGGTAAGACGAAACGAAGCTGTGGCGAGATAAGAATAACAGATAAACAATGGTTCAATCATATCATTGCAGCATCGGGTTGCCTAAAACTTTGCTTTGAAAAATCGCAAACACTCTTGTTCGGGGTCTTATTGTATTTAAGTGATTCAAGTATTCTTTAATGCCGATATTTTGACAAATTGTGGATGTCAAAAGACTATTTCCTATCGAGCCCCCTGGGCAAATCAACACTCAAACGACATACCGAATTGCGTGAAAAAAAAGGTTATCGTGAAGTAAACGTGGGTGTGGTATGTAAACTGCAAGCAGCCAAGTCCAGCCATATCATGTTCATCAAATTACTTTATCACTCCTTGTATTCAAAATTTATTTTAAAAACGCTATATTTAGATAGGATATTTACGAGGAATAATACAATTTTCCAAGTGGATCTTTACCGAGATCTTCCTAAAAATACAAATAGTTTAATTTTAATATTGGTCTAAAAAATCTTATGGGGAGAAGGGAAATCAGGAATTGTTGTAAAATTAAAAGTTTCCCCCATCAAGGCATTCTCTCATTGAATAAGAATGTAAATTTAAGAACTTGGAATCACTGAATATGAATGTAATCATGATGTAATGAATTATTTCTTCTAATAATAAATTACAATATACCAAGTAGATTTATTTACAAATTTATATTTTTTTTATATAGCAGGAAAAACGGGTTCAAATATTTCAAGACCTGCACACCTATGCTTCATTTGAAATGTAGAACTCTTTCAAGTCGGTGTCACGTTTCAATATTATCAAAAAGAAGTTTGTCAGATGAAGAACCACTTCTTGCCCGAGGTAACATACCACGATGACTTGCAATAGACTCGTGACTAACCATCAATTAAACGTTGCACGGTTCAATGTTACAATCCTAAAACCCGTTCTGCCGTCCTGCTGGTATTTGTCAAGAATGTATTTAAGTTTTAGACTTAGATCTTGGTTTTGATATTTATATCATGGAAACCATAATCCGGTTGTTGCATATTTGCTTTTTTTTGCCTCGACATCACCTGGTTAAGCGTTTCGACGCCGCGGGGAATTGTATAAGAGTTATTGGATCGCTTTGGAGAATCTCTGAAGGGCGTTAGCATATTATATTATATTATTGTGTCACAATATGTATGTAGAGTAGTCGTTCTGGAATATATATTAAACTCAGTATTTTTTCATTTGCTCTTGTTCATAATAACGACCTACAAATAACTACTACCAGTATATCTCACCCTTTCACACACAAGAAAGGGATTATGTAACTTATTTGCTAATTTATCATTGTAGAAAAAAGAGCAAACTCCAAAACAGTCAACTCCTCCCGAAGACAGCGTGGAGGAAGACGAAAAAAGTTGCATGTTCGAGTTACATGCAGTCTATGCCGAGATATATGTTGGAGACAAGCATAAAGATGAGCATTCTGATTGCTAATTCGTTACAAAATCGCCATTATCGATGGAACTATAAGAAAAGGAAGGAAGTTTTGAATGGCCCACCGGAGAAGTACCAAGAAATCAAGCACGACTTACTGCCTATCCTATTTATAGTCTGTCGTTCGTTCGTACTTTTTTACAAAACCTTTTCAACGTAAAGGTGACGAGGCTTTACAAAATGCAGCGCTCAGGGCGTAAAACTGTCATGTGTGTTCTTTAAAACCACATCTTATTCATACTGCAAACCCGTCTTTACGAAATAACACAAAACAAAACGCAAAATATGATTTTTCTAATCATATAAGTTTATTTTAAGATATTTTCATCCACTGTATATGTGACGTAGACAACGTGAATATCAATGACACTTTCGATTTGTGGGATCGAGGTTAATCATCGATTATCCGGTATTATCGGTTCCAGAGCCATAATGTCTGGTTAATCAATTTTACCCGACACGTCATAGCTATTCAATAATGTAGTTACGTAAGGATAATTTTACCTCTCCAGTATCATTTATTCCTCAAAATATCTGACGAATATAAATTCAAATTAAATACATAAGAGTGCATATTTCTATGACCATTGTTACGTTACTACATACTTACTTACTTGCATTTTCATATTATATTATTATGACATCATTTTAATATGATGCTCGTTATTTATTAAATATTTTAGTTTACACTTCTTTGCATTTCAACCTCCTTAATTTATGCCCAGGGTTATATTATTAGTCGGGTATCTATATTTTAACATTATTTATTGACGCACAAATTTTATCTATCAATTTTGTAGATCCTTGTAATATTGTTACTATGAATACTATGAATGTTATTGCATATTGAGAATACTTTCATTCAGTCATTGATTATCCTTATACGAAGTAAAAAATACTTTTCATTGGTGGATATGGGAAAATATAGATTACCAATGAAACAAAATGAATGCAAAGCCTATTCGACTAAAATATAAAGGTGTCAGTGTATTGCTTTGATAGCCGAAAAAAATTGCACTTTACAGCATTTTGAGCTTCTTTTATCATGCCTAATTTGTTTTTCAAAATATTTAAATATTATTTTGCATTTTTACAGTCAGTGTGCATTTTTTTCATGACATTTTTTTTATTATACCAGCTTGTTTTACACATGAATACATATTAACCTGTGCACACTGTGAAATTCCAGTAAAACTGTTTACGAAACTTGTGTGTCCCGCGGCGAATACCTTCCTATTCCAGGAAAATCGTATTAAACTTTGGCATCTAAATAGTAAAGCAGATCGTACATAGAAGAGTTTTTTCAAAGATAACGAAAAATTGCTCTATAATGAGCTGTAATACTTTTAGATTTAGCCTTTTTTTCGCTCATATTTCTAAATGTCGTGTCCCGGGGCGATGATGCCACGTAGATCTACCACGAATTCCAATCTGCATCGAGGGAGGCGCTGATCTTCACGCTTCTTCGTTCACTAACATCAAATTTGATATATTAAATTGTAACATTACGCGATTGAAGTAGGGTAAGGTTACTGATAGTTGCTTACGGAAAATAATAAGCCTTGTCCAAACATCTTGACTCCCATTATAAATAACTTTACCATAATATCAAACTTTGAATACAGAAACTATGGAACTACATGAAAATTGCAGCTACATATTTAATGCTTTCACGTATGCAAATTTCTTACACACTCTGTGGACGTGTCTGACTTCAACAGTAGGACGTGAGTGTCAGTGGCCTTCAGACGTCATTGGTTTGCCCAGAGAGTAAATCCCTGGAAAACACTTCCCAGAGTTAAAAAACTGACGTTGATTGAGATATGTATTAATATTATAATATCAATCCTAATACCATAACCAATGATTGAATATCACTTCTAGTATGGTCAATATCGATTTGCTCTCAAAGCAGTGGTTCTTAACCTTTTCACCTCATTCGACATGTTGGGGAAGTGTATCTTAACAGTCTGAATCTACCAATCTTTAATCAATTCACCGGCCAGTCAATTCCTTAAAGTAAATGGATGAAAAACATTTGTCTAGCCGTCCATGATTGTTTATTTCACTGCTGCCCTGATTTGCAATTTGTATTCAAATCATCGCATCAATCTTTGTCTCCATGTTTTCTCTCACTACATGTCGAAACTTCATCATCTCTTGCTGTCAATTGAAGTGTCGCTATACCCCGTTTCGCAATAACACAAGTTATATTGTGATACTGTGAAATACAATCGATCGACGAATTATTAGCTCAGCTAAAGGTTGTGGTCACATAAACCTCTTGGAAGTTTCGTTCGGTTCGTTTGAAATGACGAAAAATATCACGAAATTTCTTTTTCGTTGCTATTTTTATTTGTCATTGACCACATATTTGTAGCGTGAACTTTCACTTCTAAGTAGTCGTCATGTTTCTATCTATATTCGTAACTTCTTTTTCGTTTAATACTTTAATCCATAGCGGTGAGATGACTCGGTACACTGTGTACCATGGTCAACTTTGTCGTTTTTATTTGTTAACAATCGCATTATNATTTTGAAAGAGAAAAATAAATGATTGGTCACGCCCTGATAATCACGAAATTAAAAAAAATCCAATATCGATTCATTCCTCGAATGCAGCAGCTTCGATTGCGAGTCTTGTGTTGACAGGAGGTCGTTTAGATTTAGGCGTGTCGGACCTTAATATATACTGTAAATACTACGCTTACTACAGCATATTCTTGATAGTATTGCCGGTTTAATGAATTAGTATATCTTAGTTAGAAAGTAAATAGATGTACGTGTAGTTCCTGGTTCGATTGCCCGTGTAAAAGTATTGTACAGTGCTGTTAAATTTTGTGCGTTGTTGGTGTATTAGATTAGCAAAGTCACCGGGATACTTCAACTGTTATACCCTACTTATATTTACATCTATTTATATTGCATATTGGGCACATTATCTCTTTGATCTTCCTGAGATTTTAATGACTCAATACAAGGTTTCATAAGCTGGTAATATCATTTTTCTGATACATTACAGCCAATTATCATCGAATCATTGCCGAAGCACTTTTATCAGTTAGTCTTCGATTTCCGGTTTTATTTTAGTATCGCTAAAAAATGGTTTGCATGAAATTCCGTCCCGGTGTGGGGGCCACATAAGTAATCATAATTTATTGTACCCTTACATGTACGATTGTCAAGGTCAAAGTTCATATAAACTGTGACCCCTTGAATAGAGTATGATGTAATGTACATGTATATCTACGTGAATGAGATAACCTCGTGCTCAATCAGTTTGCTTTATAATACAAAACTGTTATCTCGAATACCGTAGTCCTTAGTGTTAAATGTGGGCGTGCAATTTATTTATTTGAATCTTTTCCCTGATTCAAACGAATTTGCTTGTAACAAAACATTTGAAGCACGTACTCTAGTAGGCTCGAAGTGACGCGGATAAAAACACGATGCAGCAATGCACCTGTTATCAGTTACGGTCGCGAGCATAAGCGTCTGTTAAACGAAACGAGTTACTCGACATTCTCTGTGCTTAATATATTCGCCTTTTCTCTTTTTCCCTTCGCCAAAGAACTTCTTTCACTTCGTCTCAAGAGAGCGAAAGAGGTCCTTAACTTTTTTGTCGATCAATTTCTTATTATCGTGCTCGTTTCGCTGTGTTAGTTAGGAGAAGGCGTTTTTATGCTCCGGTAATCTTCTGCCTTGTCGATCAAGCGTTTGCGAGTTGCACGCCCTATTTTCTAGGTGTCGTGGAAGTATTTGAACAACTGCATGTTAGGTCGAACTCGAGATTTTATTGCCGGTATTTGTTAGCTAATGAATAAATTAAGACTGACAGTGGAGTGTGTTGCCCGTCTCCTATGTCTAGACGGGTTTAAAATGAAACTAGACAAAAATAAAGTTGTGAAATATGAACTTCGAATGTGCGGGATGTTGAGGATTGGGTTGCTTAATTAGAAAAAATTAGAAATCAATCACTGTATTGTGATAGTAGTATGCTGTTGGAATACTACAGCACTGTTGGGGACCATGTTAATCTGTACATGTATTATTGATTATTGCTTAAGGATCTTATACATCTGTTGACTCCTACAAAATTCTATATAATTTTTACAAGTTTTTCAATAAATTAAGTTTCTTCCACTGACATCATTATTTGTGTATCATAAATTTATGGAATCTTCGCGCTATTATTAATTTTTCACTTCATCCTATGTACGTTGTTTTTGCCAAGGGACTGGAAATAAAGCAGCGTGAAATTAGCTTTGCCTATACTTATCTTGTAACCCTTTTTCCGCTTACAATTGCTAGCTGTAAATAGTTTTAACTTTTTTAATGTTATTGTTGACCCGCTTCCTTTACTACATTATGAAGGTTTGCAGGTGAAGTCAGCTAACCATTTAATGATAGGTTTGAAGATGACCGACACTGTAATAATCTCTGCTGAGAATCGAATCGATGCCGGTTAATAACAGCTCAGAAACAAGTTGTTTTTTTTACTAGACACCACTTTTCTAGGTTTAGCATTGTATTATATTTTCATTAAGATATGGCTCGCAGCTTTATTTGCTTTGTGGTTAGGCATCGGTGTAGTAAAATTGGACTATCAATTGAGTAAACGTTGTAAAGTGTTTGTGATCAATGATCATGTTGTCCAAGGTGATCGTAATCTCAAGGTGCAATCTTAAAGATTGTTAACACTGCGTTTTATCCATTCAATGCTTTGTACTTCATGAGATGCAGAATCAAATATTAAAGATATGTACAGTATATTGTTGTGAAGTAATTTTTATTTATCTACTTTATTCATTCCTATTTTTACAGGTTTGAATATTATCAATAAATTGATAGCTATCATACATTTTCATCTGGACGTACCAATTCGAAGTCTTGCTACTCTAAGCTTCACTGCCCTTTCGGAGAGTGGCCTGAATTGAGGTGAGAATTAATTTTATTAAAGTCATTTCCGATATTTATTAATTCTCTTTCTATGAATTGTAATTCGGATAATTGTCTTGCAAAAATATTATACTTTTAATTCACCCTTTTGAGGGTTTATTTCTTATCAAGGCAAATTATTACTATGTATATTATTGCTGAATTTAGGGAGAGATTTAACAATGTGCAAAATGACTTTGAATGATTATAGCAAACTCAAATACTATCAGTGACCAAACTAAATCTTTCTTGGAATTTTACAGTAGAGATTTCCTTTCCGTCAACCACTGACTTAAATTGATCCAATTTAGTCACTTTTTGTTTCCAAATTCCAGTTTCCTCCCATTTTATCAGAATTGTTTTGACTTCTACAACATTTCTCACATAATTAAAGTTGAGTGGAGAGACAGAATTCGAAAACAATTTTATTTCGTGACCCGCAGAAGGCTTCGGTTCAGTTTTATGTTGAGTTATCTTTTTCATGCAAGCTGACAGTCTGGATCAATGATAATGTCTCTTTCTTTAGCAAAGATGGAATCTCTCGACAGGGATGTAAGTTGTATTAAGAATGATAGAAAATATAGAACATTTGCTTCGTTCAGACCCGTTACTTATATTGCATTAGTTTTAATTTTGACCACATTTGTAATTTTCCTCCAAACTTTATAATGGGCCCATAAATCACCTAGTCGTAGATACAAATACTCTGGAAAATAGGATCTGTACATTTAATCCAGTACATAATTTGAAATATATTGAGTAACCTTAATCTTTCAAATATTGCATTGATAGTTTACTGATAATAGTCCCTACTAATCCCATAATCCACTTCTTACCATAGCTTATTTTAATATTTAGAAGGCGGTGGTAGGTCTCATCTATTCGAATGTGTCCAAAATATATTGCTTTATTGAAACAGAATATTAGAATTGTGGAAAAAATTGGTCCACTAAGATATTTTTCATCGGAAATAATAAATTCACTCTTTGATAAGTTATGGAATAGGTAACTATGCATAAGTATTGGGTCGGATCTGAGCAAATGTTTTCATTATCATTGTGGTGTGTATCATTGTTTGGTGTGGAAATCCTAACGCTTTGTCTCACAGAATTTCATTAACAATATTGCGTACGTAATATTGTGTCCATGCTTTTATGCTTGAAACATTCATACCGCTTTCCTGCTTTGCAAACATTATGACTATTTATTAAGAGGATTCACTGATCATTAGGATTATCACATTTTATTACATTGTAGTAGTCTGAAAGCTGCAAGTGATCTGCTAGTGTTTAAGTAGCATGGTACATATTGGCTTTCAGATATCGGTTGTGGATTGAGTTTGTTTAGTTTGTGTGCTGTAGAAATTGAATAGACAGTGGAGGTATAATTGGGAAGATTTTTAAATTTATAGTAAAGTAGTTGTTGTAACATTTCCTCACTTGATTTATGTATTGAATTTGAGTAAAATCCTACTTATATACAAGTAATATGGTAGCTATCATAGTGAAACTTTCAATGCTATATTGAAGAAGCTGTAAAAAGCTACTTCTCAAGTATTTTATTTATTCTTGCGGACTCATATTGGTCATGCACTATTTTATAGAGAAACTTGTTATGCTCAAAATGTCCCTTGGCAATAGTCCATAATTCAGGCCGTGAGGTCATCTGAGTGCACATTTACAATAATGAATAGAGAATATTATTATTACACCTCTCAGTGGAGTAAGCCCTTTCATCTCTACCATGTGTTAACGGTTTCACGCTCCCTTTTTTTCATTTTTTTGTTCCATTGTACCCTTGAACTCAATAGTTTTGTATGCTTGATACAGTTCAGCTCCCCTGAGCATAGGTTACAATATCACAGTATCACATTAACACTATTCCAAGCACCTGCCAGTATTACAGCAATAGACAACAGATAGGGATTAATGTTTTCCTTTTATCGAGTAAATTCTTTTTTGAAACAGTTGAAACCGGCATGTTTGTTTGGAAACTTGACCTTTTGTGAGGTCGTGAATAGCACATCTTTTGTGTGTTTCAGTGCTTTATAGTTACTGATACGATTGATACCAACTGGAGTTAAATTTTTATAGTCAGTGTATTAATTATTTGTGGCATTTAGCACTTGGAAGATCATTACACAATACGCCTCTGCTAGTGATAATATTTAAAAAAAAAAAATCTTAAAACAGGATATTGTAAAACCTTTCCATGGTTTTCCTAAAGATGTTTTATCGTAGCATTTCAAATATCATCAACACATGAATTCTAGAACTGTTGCATCGTTCGATAACTACTATCTCCCCATTGACAGGGTCTTTCCAACCCCATACTTAAAGATCAATACAAGGTCTGCAAATTCACTGTCATTGTGTCATTCGAATGGGTGGTCTGCTTTATATATTGACTGTTAAACGAATGGCTGTAATGATCTGGCAACTATATCGCTCTTTTGACTGCCATCCAAAATCCCACGGGATATCAATTCATGTAGCTGGATCGTTGGTTCGCTCATTCAATTTGACTTGTATTTATTGATCAAGAAATCAATGGCTGTTGAAATTCAGTCGCAGTATTGAATTATATATATTGATGTAGGTGTAACATAATGATATTCTGAACGTAATGTCTGTTTGTATGCTCGGGTTGCATGGCCTCGGGCATCATAGAAGATATGATAGATTAATAATGCTTACACCAAAGCGCTTGTATTTTAAATATCAACTTGAAGATTATTTAGGACCTGTGTATGTCAAAACACATACTCAAAAATTTACTGTAGTAAAATTCAGTGTAGATTTTCTTAACCTTCTTAGCTTGATGTGCTATAAATTCCTATTCATCCTGATCTGTTCAAATATTTCTCTATTGGGGGAAAGTTGAAAGTCAAACACCATGAAATATATAAGACATTTTTACGAAAACCTTTTTTAGTTCATAGCTTTTACCGAGTGTTTTGAGCCCAAATACCTTCCCTTCAAGTAAACGAGATAAAATCTTTGTTTTTTATTTTACGTTTTCTCAAAGGTTTTCAATTATTCATGCACAATACCATTCCAGATTTGCTCGCTCGCTTTTGATGCGTTCTCTCAGCTCACGCATCGTACACCCACTACAATTTGTCCCTATACCGGTTTCAGAGCGAAATGTATTTGCTTTGCAAATAGACAGTGTTATGTAATTAATTTTGAAACCTTTGTAGAACATTTCAAGCAGTTGTAGGCAGTGATGATTCGGAATCAAATATCATTCTGACTTCGCATGAATTGACTTTTCTATTAGGTGTCTTGTGTCAACGAACATTCTTGGAGAAAAACTGGGCTTGGTATTGTTGATTTGGACTAGTTTTTCTATTGCAATGTAAATATATTATAAAGGATTGGTTTGTTGATATTGGAACTATTAGTGTGATCTCTTCAGAGAATACAGTTAATTTTATTGCTTCATATTTTACTGCTGTGTGTGCATTTTGATTTATCAAATGGTAATATAATATGGTTCATTTGTGTGTACAGCATATACAGCATATGAATATTTGTCCTAGAATTATGTGCTGCTTGGCAAACTAGCCACCTACCATATTCTCCATACACTCTTGATAACATGTAGCTGTACAATATAAGAATAATTTTTGGGTTACTATTATTAATAATTTTATAATCCAATACTGGAATCTTTATTCCTACAACAATTGGTAGTAGACTCAAGTTCACTCAAGTGTTTAGTATTCAATAAACGAGAAACAGGCCACCAGGTGTAACCTGTTAAAGTGAAGGTTTGCAGTGGGAATAATATAACATAGTTATAAAGTTATAGATGTTTAAGTAACGGTACCACTTGTCTACACTTCACACCAAATTCTACTGGTAAAGGGGAGAAAATCCTACTTCCATAATAATCTCCAAAAATATATGGTTGCAGGAAATCTCCCTTCTTAACTTTACCACCAAAGCACTATACCCTATAAGAATAAGGTTGATAAGTAGTAGTTATGCTCCATT
This sequence comes from Halocynthia aurantium, assembly GCA_013436065.1. Taxonomy (NCBI): domain Eukaryota; kingdom Metazoa; phylum Chordata; class Ascidiacea; order Stolidobranchia; family Pyuridae; genus Halocynthia; species Halocynthia aurantium. The sequence goes on from QXVX01003567.1 coordinate 101,927, forward strand.
GCTATTGCTTCCCCTATTCAAGGAAGTCATTCGCGGCCCTATTGCTTGAATATATGTTCCAACATGACATATATACTGTATATGATATGTGCTCAGTGTAGTGGAAAATGAGGCATAGTAATGTGGTGTTTGAGTGAACGCGAGCAACCTCCATTCCCACGAGCGAGACCTTGTATAATTATTATCGATCTCATTTTGCGTCTAAACATTATCGCCTGCCATCGGTCATTTGAACGCAGTTTACGGCGGCACAGCCAAATTTACATCTAAAAAATGCACATCTTGAATTTATTAGTTTATTATGGAGAGCCAATTAAAGGGCGGAACCCAACTGCAGTTAAACATTTTCTACTTCTAAGATAGCCAGTGCTTATTGCTCCACGGTCAGTGTAAAAAGCGATATGCTACATTTAACCCAAGAAATCACAGGGTATGTACTTGGATTCATTCAAAAGGTTAAAAACCAGGAATCAGAAAGCTTCCTGATAGGAAATTGTGATTGGCATTATTTATCTGAAAAAATATTCGATGGTTTCAGCGGCGAAATTGTGAAGTACTCTATAAAATCTGATATGTACTGTAAGCGTGCTTGGAATGCAAAAAAAAAAACGCCGAAAATATTGATAAACGAGTGCGTGTTAGTACATAATTTTCTCTGTTAAAAACGAGGCGACTCCCACGTAATTCTGATGGATGTTTTTGCAAAAGCGGTTTTGTTGTCATGGAAATCTTGATAAATATGCCGGCTTGAAATTCGGTTGGAATGTCGACGTATTTAAAAACAATCAAAAATAAAAAGATAGTTTGAATTTTCAGTTGTGATTTATCACTGATAATTTATCGTATTTCTTTCAGAGCCGTCAAAATATATTTTTGTTTCGGTATTTACTGCATTTTTATGACCCAATTTTTACGCTCAAATACACTTCGAAATTTGGCAATTTTCACGCGTGTATTAGCAACAACCAGCCATCCGCCGACCTCCCTATAGCGTAACGTCATATGATATTGTAGATCTGTAGATAGTATTTGCTTTCCATATTGTTAAGTAATATGAACGTCGATATTTTCTCATTCAGGCCCGATGAATTAATGTTTTTGGTAAAGTTATCTGAAAGATTACGTGTCAGATGTTTTTGCAAGGACGAAATAACAGTGTTTACCATAGAGTCTGCAGACGCTATCTTTCTAGGCACGCCTCCGGCCCATATGGTCACGGAAATGTTGGTTTTAGCGCGCGAATTATGAATAAAAATGAATACTTTAATATTACAGGACTGCATTTGTCTATCGCTATGCATAAAGGAGTGGCTCAATACAGCACTATGTGACGTCATACTCCCTATCGTTCCTAAATCATTCATTATGCATGCCTTCGAAGTACAAGGTTCCCCCCTAGTCTGGCCTTCCGCGTCATTAAATTTCCTTTTTTATGATGTCATCAGCATGACCTCACCCGATTACGTAAAAAATTCCCATGGATTTTGTAAAAAGGTCAAATCCACACCGGGTTGCGAGGGGCAACGGAGGGGGTAGGTGTTTTTCATAATCAGTGAACACGGGATTCATCTGAATGTTTTCTTAGGAAGTCAGGCATTGCAGTCTGGAGCATTTCGTGGTTTATGTCGAAGAGGAGATAAGCGAGAAAATCGAAACGTTGTTGTAGCTAACCACAATACTGTTCTACAGTGAATTTTTGCATTTATAAGGCCCTCGAATAAAGTGGCTATGTTATAACGTTGATGAAAAATTGAGTAAAACGAAATTACTAATTACAAATGTCGTACAACTTGAAGTGGCAATTTCCAAGAACCTATCCACGACGTTAAATGGGGGAACCAGTTTCATATATATTTGTTTTGCCGCTATTCTGTACGGATTGACCCCGTGTGTTACCACTTTCCCGTATTCCCCCATGTGTCATCCACGATTTTGTACCCACAATCCACAGGTTGCTTTGTGTGCTTTCCTGCTAAGCTACTTCGTTTGTAAGAACACTGTTCAAGGCGCAATGTTGTTTAAACAAAGCGTCGTCTATTATAGAGTAGGCATATGTATAAAATAAAAACTCAGCATAGCGAACTATCTTTTGTTCAGCTGTCTCGCCCACTTTTAGGCAGACAATGAATTCAACAGTGTGTGACAGCTATTGTGACATTTAAGGGGTGACGTAATTTACTCTAGCATTGTGTGAATTCGCCGCCACGCGTCGCTGTTTGCACGCCCGTCGTCTCTTTTTTGTCCAATGAAAATGCACGAAGACCGCAATTCCCGATCGACTAGGGAACTCACGCGTTGGTGAGATCCTCAGTTTACATTGCGCAACGAAATTTTAATGTTATAGGACTCACGCTTGGCATGCGGAATATTCAACAATTCATTTGATAAATGGTTGCATTACATTTAAATCCTCAAGAACAACACGATTTTATCAGGTTAATAAAGTCACAATCGTATAAATAAGTAATATTTTTAACACCTAAAGGAGATTTGATTATAATCTGGAAAGTGTAACTTAAATGCACTCTCAGTATGCAGTAATACCAATACTGTAATGCATTAGGTTGCGAATTTTAAGGATTTTTACTTCGGAAAGCTATATGATAGGATTTCTTCAGAACGTCATCAATTTTGAATGAGAAATTTCAGAGTACACTTATCCACTTGTGCTGGAACAGTTAGCCATGGATGAAAATTTTAGCACAACAATGGGGGACGGGACACTTATAAATATAGAACGCACATACTTAACTAAATCTCCATAAGCACATAAGAACCCTTCACTCTTCCTGCAGTTGCCCTCGTGGGATAGAAACTAACCCTTTAATGTGATTCTTTTCAGGTATCATTTTAATGTGTGATATTAGATTTTGCTCAAAGGTTAAATTTTACTTTCATTCCTACAGGCTCTAGTTCATTCATTGTAATATTGACTGAGCTGTTTTTAGAAAGAATGAGTAGAAAGTGTCTGAGAATCAGAAGCTTAAAATATTTTACGTGTAAATTTTCTACCTCATGTTTTAACTTGAACAAAACTTTATTTAACTTTATAAGTTGAAGTTAGTTTCTTCTCTCTCAGCACGAATTGTTTTATTGGAGACTTATACACAAGTAGTTCAGTTTTTTATTGTATGTAAAAAATTAGTGATCGGATGTCTTCATACTGGAGACATGAAGATTATTTTGCCCAAGAACATCAGAATGTTGAAACTAATTCTTTACAATTAACTAACATTCAGCTGAATTTGCCTAAAGTTAATTTCCACTTAATGCAGTCCCAATAAATGTACTCTGTATGTACAGGTATTCCAGTTTGAGAATATTATTAAATTAGTTATATATTATAATATATTTTTATATAATAATGTGTTTCCTGTGCAACCATATTCTAATAGCTACTATGCTTACTGAATAATTCCAATTGTTTTTTTGTATATTATCTGCTTATCAGTAATTCTTAACTAATCTCTATATACTGGAAAGATAAAGGAATAATATTTAACATAATGGTTAGTAACAATTATCATCTTTTTTCCTGTTTAAATTTTTAATTGTAGGAGTATATAGGATCAATATGAGTTTGCTTCGTGCTTTGCTTATCATTGCATGTGTGTTGTTTAACAGTTACAGTGCGTTAACTGTTGTCATTGCTTTGTTCATTATTGATATTGCATCATGTCTTTTTAACAGTTGTTCATGAAAGTTATGAATTGTATTAATTTTATTTCATGTTATGCAGGAACATCTCGATGTAAGTGAGCCAGATTCGGGACAATTACAAGAAGGATACGTTGTTATCGAGGAAACTCGAATCGACCCCCAACTTCTGCAAAAGGTGCCTTCGTATTTTCATCCTTGTTAAGTTAAAAGTTTATTCCTTTGAGAAACTTTAATGAATAAACATAATGAGTAAATAGAGGTTGCATGAAGCCAAATGAGACCTAAAATATTTTTATTTTAAAGGTCGAGCAATCTAATCAAACACGCCAGGTATCCACGACACGTCAGTTTCGTACTACAACGACTACAGTTACCCAGCAACGCTCTTCAGCTCAAAAACGAATAATCACTTCGCAAATTTCAAACACCGAGTCACCTACCGTAATTGAACGATATTCATCGGCGTCATCTCATTCTCACAGCTCATCTTCCTCCAACCAGGACTCTTTGTCGCCATCTATTGATCAGGTATCACGTCCGAGATCTGTTACAGAAAATAGTTCCTTTTCATATTGCTTAGACGAAGATGATAATGTACAGAATTGAGAATGAAAAGACTGTTTCAAAGTACTGTACTTAAAAGTACTCGAAAAGTACTGTTTTCAAAGTGTTGAACAAAATATTACTGACTACTAACCCAGTTGCTACTGAACCAAACAATGAAATTTTTTGCCTAATTTTGAGCAAGAATTCTAAAAATATCTTAACCATACTACATGACATAGTCATGATAATGTTGTAGTAACATAACAGTATTATTCATAAAAGGAAATAGTTAATTACATTCTAGTTCAAAAAACTAATATTGTTTATATTTTGTTCCAGGTAACCGAGCAGCAATACTATTCATCATCGTCCAACAACAATCCAGAGACAGTCATCATACAGGACACACCAGCTGTAGTTCGTGGAAGTTATGTTATAACTCAATCAAGTGATAAGGTATTTCTACTACGGTACATTCAGAATACTGATGAATATACATGTATACATGTATAGTGTTTAAGTGAGGTATTATGGTAATTTAAAAAGTAATGATCAGATATCATGAAAAATCCAGTTATCTTGCAATCCCTGGTGGTGCCGGGAAGGAGGGAGTTTGCTGTGTATGATAAATATGTGTATGATTTTTACATACTATGTTTTAGTACCCTGAACAACTGTATGAACAGCAAGTACAACAACAACATTTCAAAACTACTCACTCATCGAATCGTCCGTTTGAAATCACTGCAGCTTTGTAAGTCTACTCATCTCTGACCTTCTGTACATATTTTCTGGGATCTTAGCTTAACAACACTCAACCTATAGCTAACTAGTAGAAACCTGGTCCTGAGAAAGAAAAACATAGTTGAATATTGATGGATTGTTCACAGCAAACATAGCCAATCTGACCCAATGATGGCTGAAGATCAAAACGTGAACAACAGCAGCAATTACAGTATGGAGGAGTTTGTAGACACAAGATGGGAGAACGTTCAGTACGAGGAAGAAGAGGCAGATTTGGACAACAGCTCAGCCCGGCTCTTCGAGAGATCTCGTATCAAAGCTCTTGCAGGTACGGTTTATGATGTTTTGAATCTTAGAGCCGGGATGAGTATATGTAACCAAAGCTAGATAACCATAAAATATTTCTAACTAATGTTTCAGTTGGTCCAACTTGTTTTAAATCTTCAGTCATTATACCAATACCAATACTCTTTCAAAGCATAAATATTGTAGCACAGTTAACTCTATAAAATCACCATCCAATCAGGTATAAGTCTGACCATGTAAGTGAAGTGAAAGTAGATTCAAGTGAAATACAACTAAAAACATCCTGTACCTCTCGAAATCCATGATATTTCAAACGCTTCATTGCAGTTTCCCTAAACTCAAATAAAACCTTACTCCAATGCCTATTCAGAGCCCTTGTAAAACTCTCTCTCTCTAAGCTGTAAAGTAGTTTTAAGTTTTATAATTTAACCCTTACTGGCGTATATCGTTTCCCTTTTTCATTAACCCTGACTACACAAATACGGTTTTACTTCTGACAATTTATTTCTCGGTGTCGCGGTTTGAAAAATGGTTTGGGTTAACAGTCGCAAGTTAATGTGTTACCTTGAAGTGAAAAAGAAATGTATTGGCAAACAATGAGTGAGCTGTTAGTTATTGTGCTGTAGCCAACATTTGACACAGTAAACCTAATATTGCAAGTTGCAGGCGGTTCAATTGTTTGTCTTCAGTGTACCTCCATTAATCAACACTTGGATGAAGTTAATCATTAAAATAAGGGACCTGTGCAATAGTTAGTTATATGAAGAATAGTTTCTCAGGTTTCATTCTCTTAGTTGTAGGCATGTAATTTGTCATTAACCTTATTACAGTATTTTAGTCTCAATTTGAAGGTTTGTGAACATCTCAAGTTAGTTAGTATTTAAAGCAGTGATTTCAAACCTTATTAGATACATTTACAATACTTAACATGGCTATTTGCCTTTTTAATCTAGGTATAACTAATGAAATACTTGCCTTGAACGTAAACGTAATTAAGGAAACTTTTTCAGAGGAAAATTTGGTTGCACACAGTTTGGTTGCACACAGATTTAGAGGTTACTCTTTTCGATGCTTTCATAGTATGCGGTCTAACCATAGCCCTAAAAATTGAGGTAGATTGTATACTATGGTTGTAGCATATAGTATAATATAGGTATATACACTTGGCTATAGTGAGACAGATGTTAAATGGTTGCAGAGACTTTTGAATTCAACTGGTTTATATTCTTCTTCCTATCATAAATGGTTGCACCAAACTTTTATGGATAAAATCAGCTAGCATACAAACAATAGCTAGCATATTCAAACTGGGTCATTAATCTTGAGTGTTTATGCTTGTTTTTTTGTGGCTGGGTATTGAAAAAATTATCAAGATATGACCTTGCTTTGCCTTTGAGCTCTTGTACCTCGTGTATAAAGTCGTCAGGTATTCCCAATCACATTAGCTCGATTCTTTGAAGAGAAAATACACCTTTACGACCCCTGCACTAATTTGAGTTACGGTTTATTTGTACCCAATGTGAGTCTTTGGCTCCTTATGTATACAGATTACGTAAGATAGTCGCGCACTGCCTCCATTTCCATTATTTTGCAATGTTTGGCTTTCGTTCACGTCGAAAGGTTTATGGTTTTATAGTTCTATGAAATTGAAATTTCATCTAAGGTTGGCTTTGGAATGCTGTGGACTTCCAAGTCATCCTTCCTAGTTCTAAATTCTGTCTGGTTATTCCCATTTTCGAATATTGATTTATTAATTAAGAATTGTCTCACTTCCTCTGCTCTCCCTTCATGACCATTCAAAACCAAGGATCTTATGCTTTCTTCGCTCTTCTCTAAGTCCCAGGCATTATTTTTGTCGACTGAAAGACTTGTCTACTCTTGTTTATTAATTTGCTAATATCATAGTTGGAGAATCCTCTCTTAATAAATGGAATTCGTTTCATGAATTTTAATACTGTACTTTCATTGCGATTGGTTAAGTCGATAGGCTTATTCAATGGGCTTTTCATTAATATGTTCCAGAACTTTAAAGTCATCCACACACCTGACTACTATTGTATCAGCATGTAAGCGGGACATAAATGTTACCTAACCATGTACAGTAATATTGAAAATTATTACTTACGTTGAATTTTACAAATCTGCTATATATGGTATATTACAATGGTAACACAGAATGAATTGTAATGGATTATCTTTTTTCACTGTAATTAGAAAATAAGGCTTTTCATGCCTAAGCTTTCTCTCTGGCTGTGGGTATAGAGCTGACTCTGCAGAGTCTAAGTCAGCATAAGTTCCACCAGTCCATATATAAGAAACACCAGAAATAGTCGCTCTGCATTTTTATGTAGTGAACAACAGTTATTTGTGACTTGTCTGCTTGTGAGATCTTGTGTCAGTTATCTAGAAATGTCTGTATATCATAACAAGTTATTAATATAGATTTTTTATGTGTCTGTCTATGGGCGTCTGTACTGTCGCCATCCCAATAGTTGCTGTTGTCGATTTTTACTTCATTAAGTAGATATGTAACCATGATCGACTATTCTTCGTCATTTATTGTTTACCAGTGGCGTTGCCCCCCTTTCAGTCCGAAGTATTTCTCACTGCTGGTGTTAGTTCGTATTAATATGTAGCAGGATGATCTTCCCATACTTTTTTTGTTTGTACTCGCTGATATAATTTATCATCCGCCCCTGACACGAAATCAATATAACGTTTTGTCTGTTGTAAAGGGCAATGATATTTGTATAGAATCGTTAAACTGAACTCAACAAAAGCCATCTTTATATCAAACCAAGAACCATCTCTATAGGAGAGCACTAGCTTGCTTGAAATTGCCATTTAAAGTCACTCTGCCAAATCCGATACGATATTCTCTACTTCTTCTGTCACGTTAGTTATTCACGAGCACGTTATAATTAATTTCTCAATTTGAATTGTATTCGTATGTACTGTATTGGGTTTGGGCAGCGGAGCGTTGCTTCTATCGCCGAATGTGGAGTATATATACAGTATATATAAGCAGAGCAGGCAAAGTCAGTGTAGTTCACAGCAAGTTACCGGTACAAGGTATTTATAAGAGATTGTTTATGGCATCGGGGCAAAAATGACGAGAATGTTCAAGTACCGTATTTACCGGCGTATACCGCTAGATTTCTGACGCGTGGTTTCAAGTTCTAGCTTATATTTGCCGGATAGGACGCTCTAAAAGTAAGGCAGCACCACCATCTAACTATCGACAATTTGTATGTGTTAACCAGCAGCTTAGCATGCAAGTACAGTAGTATATAAAACTTGGATATTTCATACAAGTTGTGGACAAGACTATCATTATAGAATTGATGCATTAGCGTATGGATGTAGGCCTGCTGGTAGTGTCACGGCCTTATTGCCATGTATCGATAACTTTATGTATGGTATATTAGTCGACCCCTCCCTCGTTTCTGGGCGATTTTCAGGCTTTAAGACTCTACATCTATACGTCATCAAATACAGTGATTTAGTGTTCAGTATGATATATATATATACTTGCTAGTTGAAGGCTACGATCCGAAGGCAGTCCTTACCACATTGATACAAATGCAGGATTGATATGAATAGTCTGAGAGTGAAGAGGGCAGGATTAGGTTGAGTGATTCCCATTTTACCTGGGTTGTTATTTTACGCTGATTTGGAGGTGTATGTGTGTACTATGCTGAACAGTGCATTTCTATGTAACTCGAGTGCGCTGTTTAATAGAGCATATGTAGACGTGATCACGCGCGTATTTTTTAAAAATTTAGGGCTTCTTTCTAATATATACTACTAGCGTGATCCGGCCTCGATTGGCAGTGTCACTCAGAATTGCGACGTGCGCAAACTTTTTTTTTTTTAATTATCAGCCCATTTATTATATATGCTACTACACTGATGCCACAAACAGCTTTAATCGATAGTTAATTTACAATCAAATCATGAAATTTTCCGCGGAATAATTTTATTCACTTTAATCTTTAATCACCGCCAAACTGAAGTATCTTGATCTCAGATGATCTTATGATAAGATAACTGAATTACTTATGTGTTATCGGAGATCTAGTATTCTAGTAGAATTGTCGACGTGTGCTCCTCTTCTGAATTGATCCCTTATTGTGTCGTCATCCGTTTGTTTGGGTTGTTTGTCGAAGGCTCTTTATCATTTTGGCGCCTTTTTTTCACTGTTAATAAGTCACAGGTTACCTGTAAACGTAACCCTCTGCGGACCGAATCCGGTATTCCCAACCCTGTTCTAAGCAAAGATCGTCCTTGCGCGGGGCAGTATGGGTTCATGGGCACAGGGAAATGTTTGAAAGTCATTTGCTAGCGATCTGAGAGCTGTCACCGTCATTGCTTCGTAAAGAAATTACTGTACTTCGTTGCTTTAATATAGAAATGTAGGTGTGTCGCTCACAATGTTATAACCAATGTAGATGTCGTAAAGTGAAAGTTCATGTTTCTACGTTTGTGAATGTGTCATTGAGGGTCTGTCACAGGTATAGACTTGAAAATAATATAAGGAGAGATATATATACTCAGGGACAGGATTCAAATTTTTAGGAACCAGGTCTCTGATACTTTACATCCCTAATTCAGTAAGATATGCAGCTAAAAATTCGTCGGAAAACTTTGATTTCATATTGAAGCTGTGACTGGTTCTGCGAAGTTTGTATCTTATTGGTTCGCGAGAACCGGTGAGAACCAGTTAAATCCCGCCACTGGATATACGATGTATCGCCGTAATTGTATCGTTAATACACAGGAAAATTAATCATTAATTAGTTATATTTTTATAGGCAATTATTGTGTAAAAAAGCAGCTTATTGTATAAACTCTAGTAGTGAATATAAGTAATTGAATATAAGAATAAAAGCAAACTGATATATATTCGACTAACCTTAACTACAGTGTAGTTTACTCGAGTTCTGTGAGAGAAGGAGAGGCCAACCTTTTATATTCTATCCTGCAATTTATTCACGCACTAGTTCCTATGCCCCATACAACTGTTATTCCCATATTGAATTTTTATGAAAATATAGAATAATGTACATAATGTAGTTTGTAGAGTTGATGTAATAATGTGTAATTCTGTAGCTGTTCGTACCCCTATATTATATATTGTCTATCGTTGTGAGTGACTGTGTAATTTCTATTGTGTATTGCGACGTATAATTACAAGGACTTCATTGTATCTAACCGTAAATTAAATTAGTTCACAAAAGAACCACGCTCTCATAGCCAGTGATTAAAATGGATGAAAAGTAGTCTGATATTTTCATTCCCTCGTTTCCTCTGTACTTGGTATGCGTAATGGTTTGTTTAACAAGGGTTCGTATCAATTCCAGTTATACGTATTTGCTGGAGATGCCGTTTATATATCGCTGGTCTATGGGTAATTTTTGTTTCAAAGATCGTTCGGAAATTGTAATTGAAGTTTAAAGTAAGTCTCAGTTTCCTTAGTTCTGTAAAAATCTGTCAGAGAATCTTGCTAGAGATTTGTTTATTTTGCTAGGATGGCATTTGATAGTTGTTTCAAGGAAGCCCATTATATATAAACTCCATATTGTAAAATTCATGCTTAGAGTGAAAAATAAATTCAGTTTTCTTTATTTTAAAAAGTCTGATGCAGGATCTACGTGTATTCATTCGCAGTATAGCTTACTATGCTCGATTTGTCATGATACTACAGTGTTATTATTTCCTTGTAATACGTAATCCCAAGTACTACAGTGGGTTATATTACTTCCTTTAGGATTTAATACTCTAGTTCGGCGTTTTTCGGAAAATTTCGTATTCTTAATCGTTGTTAAATTACAACATTTAAATTTCGTGTCGTTAAAATTAAGTTGCTAAAATTCTTCGAATTTCTGAATGGAGTTGAAGAAGCAAAATAATAAGTTTTGTAGGCCGCACAATTATAGGTTTACAATTGGGCATTGTATACATCCGCCGGGAAAGATTGTTTTCATTTTTGACGTCAATTATATAAGTCCACTACTTCCGCTAGGAGGATGTGACGCGATCCATTGTGCTTTCCTATTAAGGCTAATTAATTGGTGTGAGGTTTAATGAATTATGTTGCTGGATTCTTTAACTGCTATGTTGCGGTTCACGGATATATTGGGTCTGTCTCTCGTTCAGCTGCAATAAATAATTGCCCAGCCTGTCTTGGACGCTAGATTTTCAGATTAATCCAATGTACAGGACGAGGTTGTCCAAGTGCGGCACATGAGTTTTTAAAGCTCTGCAGACTGTAGAGTACTTTATGTATATTTAGAAGAGAGTGGTGAATGTTTTTTTATGGGGAATGGAAAGGACAAACTATTCTTCTTTAAATAAGAAATTCTAATTAAACCTCAGCTTTAACATTAGTTAAGCGATTCGGCTTGTGATCTATTAATAGTTAAATATGCTCTGTTTATAATACGTAATATAATCAAATATCCTGAAATTACCCTAGACCGAACCTAAATAATATAGAAACTTAATATATACGACCTGCGACCCTCGACCCTCGATGGTGGTACATTTGAACCACTCTGATATAGCATATTCAGTCAATTAAATTACACTCAGAATCATAAGATTGCGTCGATGCCTTCCTTGTATCTAACGATATATTTTGTTCGATGTTTTGTTTTGAAAATTTACGTTGAAACGTCGTCGCCTGAAGCGGTAGCAATGATTTATGATAATTGTGGGTCAGTGGAAGTCAAGGGAAGTGTGCCTTCTGTTTGCTCTGGTGACAAGAAATAGCGATACCAAAGGCAGAAACAATACTAGGTAATGAGCTGAGTTAAACCTCAGATCTAGATATTTCAGTTGCTCGCGAATGTTTTGGAAAAACTTTTGATCGCTGATTAGATTCATCTTCTTACGATTAGTCTTCTTGAATTTGTTATATAAATATATAATTGCTAGAAAATATCATCAAGAGTGGCTAAGGCACTACTGTTATAAAGATATTCATATTTAAATAGTTATTATGTTGATGGTATTTGAAGACACGGGAAAAGGAGAATTAATGGTTTAAATCCATATTGTTGAAAAATTATTACGACCTCGGTTAGTGCAGGAATACCGATTATCCGATAATCCGGTGGACCGGTATTCCAGGACAATGCCGTGTTTCTGTAACACTACGATGCCTCCAAATACTCCCAAGGGAAGTAGCATAAAGTAGTGCATAAAATTTAGATGCGAATCGAGAGTAGGCAAGTGTGGATTTCAATTCTCACGGGTTCATATCGGCCCCGAAGCTACGATACTTCTTCGTTAGCGATCGCTATCGCAATGTTATAGCGTTGATAAAACGGAACAAGATTGTAAAAATGATATTTCGTGTACTGAAATGGTACAAGGATACTTTGTATGTGTTATCGAATTCGACATCAGGATTTCAATGGTTTCCAGTGAACTGTTCCGCGTAAATTTATCGCTATTTTTCGATATGTTGATGAAGACGTATCGCTTTACAATGGTGTGTACTCGGAAGAGAGCGTCTATGGTTAGTACTAAAATCTGACACCTATCTCTTAGCTAACTTTAATATAATATCATCTCTGAATTAAAAATTCAAGCTCCGTATCATTTAAATTGAGGCACGGCATGTAAATTATATTTCCCCTCCCCTACTCGTTTCCGTTGATGCAAATTGTTTTTTTGATGTGCCCGAAGTCGGTTTCCGTGCCGCCCCCATATGGGCATCTGTCATACCTCAGATACGCCATCGCCCCCTCACTCAAAGTTGCAATTTAAATCGTGAAGTATATTGTAGGTGCTTTAGCTGAAGATTTAGTTAACCCACTAGAGGCTCCATTACGTTCTGGCCGGTCGGTCATAAGTCTGGCGTTATCTGTGTATTTTATCATCTCAATTTTCTCAAACTTTGGAATCGACTTACTAAAAAAATACGTTTCCATTGATGTGCTCGTATGTACGGATGGACGTCGGTCGCATAAGTCTTAAATCGACGAGCGACTGTACATTTATATCGTGTCGCATAGCTTGCTTGGTAGTAAATATGGTATTCAAGTCCGTCTTAGACACACGTGTCTCTTACATAACCACCGATCATTCTCACTACTCACCGTAATACTTACTGTGAAAAATATCAATCGTGAGATTTACAACCAGTAAGAAATTGTCCGTGAGAAACTGTCTCGTTCCCGTACCGATAGTTATGTACAAAGTTAAGTTTAGTTCTTTCGTGTTATTCCAACATCGCCGTAAGTACTGTTATCGGACTAACCACTTAATAGGATTAAATTACCGTCAGTTCTCATTGTTCGATTTGTAGTCGTTGATTTTCATCAGAAGAATTACGTTGGTGGAGCGCGGTTTACGTGTAGCCAATGTTGATAGTAAGTGCGGAGTTGTTTCGTGGATGTTTGAAGTACCTTGCGTGCGTCCGTCGTAGTTTTACTATTGAAATTGCATCTAGATTCAACTGAGTTCAGTGAATGGATAACTACAGTATTTCTTAGTGCATCAGTCTCATTTTTTTATTGCCTAAATTACATACTAATGAATACAGCTGTCGACTTATGCACAAGGCTTATTTACGACTTTAATTAAGAAAGATTTGTGGAATAAATTGAGTATATGTAGTGAGGCAGAAGGCGTTTGAGTATTCAATGGGCGGTTGCAGCTTTGAGTCAATTTATTATTTTAGCTTTGTTTTCGTGTGGTTCTGGTCTTAGAAGACAATTGAAACCATTCAAAAATATTCTGAACTTATAAATACCTGGGATATAGAAGGTTTATAGAATTCTCTCAATTCTTTTAAGAATGTGGATTAGACCCCTCTACACGTACCTAAATTTATTTAGCTAGCTTATGTCTATAAGTAAGGATTGACTAGTACAGTATTTGACAAAGTCCTAATTCAAACCAGGGTTCTGTGTTAAAAATCTTGATGAAATCAATAGATCCAGCAGTGTATTTAACAGAAATCTTTCATTTCCTCAGTGTGTTGTTCTGCTGTATCCAGTATTGGGAATCAATAACACAATTACTAGGGGAGGATTATTTCACGTTTAATTGATGCCCAATGGCAATAAATATGCACTGAAGTGTTGCCATTGCATCAGTCAGGATACAGTATTATGCAGCGAGTGATTTAAGGCCGTAGCTTACGAGTAAACTCACTATATAATGTTGTTTCTTGCTTATCTTTCAAGAACCCTTTGTCCTCTTGTAGAGCACAAGTTGTAAGAGCTTATGGCCCAAAGGTAGGTTACAAAGTGAGGGTCTGATGGGAAAGGACATGGACTATGGATATGAAAGTTCCCAGAGAGGAAAGGTCATGGACTATGGACATGAAAGTTCCCAGAGAATGTTTTAAATAATACACAATGTATAATGACATTCTATGTTAGGGGTCTCCAAATTTTTATCATCCGGGGCCACGTAGTTTCTTTTACACATGATTGGGGCCAGAGAATGAGAATCAATTTCATAAATGAATGAGAAATTGATAATTTTGATTTTGCTGTTTTTTGTGTAGTCAGCAGGATGTGTATAATTCAGAACAAAAGATAAGTGTAATAATTGTAAAGAAAGGATGCCATGCTTGCATTGAGCAATATACTGTAATGTTAAGAGTAAACATGCCAAACCTTAGCAAATGCTAATTCAATATGTACATCATTTTCAAGTTCTATAATCGTGTTGGACCTTAGACAGAATTTTATAGAGCACTATGTCTACCTGTATCAGCAAATCCATCTCACTTATATTATTAGATTGTTTCGCAAAGAACCCATTTGTCCCATCTCCAAGGCTATCTCACTCTTTGAATTTGTCACTTGTTTGAAATGCCTTTTTTATTTATCTGTTTTTATTGTTCCTGCCGTGTGTCGTACTTGAACAGTCCAAGCTCTTGAACAGGTTGAGAGTGCTTGCTTTGAATTTAACCCTAACTCTTGAGCCCAAGGTTTTGTCCCTATTTTTATTGTGGAAATGTATTTCGTAGGGGGGAAATGGTTAATAACCCTGTCGGATTTCTCCTAGGGGCTTGCTCTAGTATTTTCATTGTATTTCGGGTTTATTACTGTTTTGTGGTCGGCTCGTGAATTTTACTCCTGATTTGAAGTGGTCTACTCGGCCACACTCGGTATGGTTTACTAGAAAGCATGTGTATTAAAGAAAGGAATGAAATTACCATTGGTACTACCATTAACAAGTGTCAAGAGCCAAGGTACTATGCAGTACAGTGTTGGTCAGATACAAGTAGTGAATCGTGATACTTTCGAATGTCCAGTTTAAATTTATCAATTTTTTGAAAAAAAATAATCCGGAATAACTTATAAATAGTGTATATAGGAATAACGAGAAGAATTTGCAGCATTTATGATATAATTATCATTTTTGACGTCACATAAAGATAACTATTTTTAATTTATCTCGTAATCCCCATCTGCTGGGTTACTTTTGTTACAAATTTCCCACTGTCAGTGCTTCAGGTCTCTACTTTAAGCAATTCAGACCTGGCAAGTGTGCATAAAGAGCATCAGAAAGAATGGATAGCATTTACAGCTTAGCATTGATAGCATTGAAAATCTTTCGAACACCAGATAGTTTCATCATCATCCTCTGCTTGTATTTTTACATCAAGCACTTACAGTGTATAGTACACCAGTGAAGCTTAAGCTTTAGTATATTAGATTCAATACACGAAAATGTTCTAATGAGTGCATCCGTCAAATCACCAACTGTACAAACCCCGGGGTCCGAACCGCGGACCCCGAGGAGTAGCGTAGGATCAATGGATTACTCGTACAGGAGATACAGTCGTGGAATAGAGGATTTTTCAGATCACCCAATATCACCATTTTCTGTTACAGCTATGGAAGGAAGGTTTAAACAACTTCAAGGTATGCTGTAGCTGATTCCCCATTGTAAATTTAGTAAAAACATCTTCATTCAGCAGTGTTACTACCGTTTTTAGTTTCAAGAAGATTTTTAGTTAACCAAAGGGCTGTGAAGAAGAAATTTTAATAATTTTAAACATGTAGAAATAGGCCATAGACATATTTAATTTAATATTATTAAACTACATAAACAATTATGTAATATACAATACCCTTGTTATAATAAAGTATCTGCTATCGAGCATCGACTCAATCAACACTTTGTCCATTCCTCTCGCATACCACATTGGCTAGTTTAGCACAAAACCATCCATATTGAGTTGTTTTAGTCTCCCGCAGTCAGTGGTTTTTGTGCTTAACTCCGAAATCTAAATTTCACAGAGAAAAGATTTCTCTACTTTACTTCTAACTAATCCCACGGTCAGTCAAAACATTCACTATGTCTTAAATCCTTTGTGTTGTGACTGCTCCTTTGACTAAATTGATGAGTTTTCTGGACGAATGCATAGTATAAACAAAACCCAGATGTCCACCAGCAAAACCTTTGTCAACAAAAACAGTTGTCTATGTTGGGTTGTTTGATCTGATTATGATTAAGATTTTAGTTTTATAATAAAATCAGTATAGCGTGGGCAGTGGTGAGATTTAACTGGTTCGCATCAAACAAACGGATTGATGAAATTACAAAAGTTTACACTTCACTATTCCACTTCCAAGAGTATGATATTTTGCTGACATCCCAGATCATGGAGAACAATCATTGGAAATTCTTTTTGCAAAAAAATACCTTTCCATGATCATTCAGAATTTTTTTCACAACGTAAAATGTTTTCANAGAGCACGGACGAGAAATTGATCTGAGAAATGAACTGATCCGGCAGGAACGCCTCGAACAGCTTTCCAGCAGATTTGATAGGAAGGCGGCGATGAGAGAGACATGGCTCAGCGACAACCAGAAACTTGTTTCTCAGGTAATAATTCAATTCCATTCATATTCACCTTCATATACAGTTCTAGAACCACAGAAAACCCTAGCGAATTCGCTCCTATACGGATTGAGTGCCAGTGTCATCTTGCTTTTACTATATTTATATACAAGATTTTCTTTACCTTAGTATGCAAGTGCCTGTAAAACCACTGTACTGCATCTTCCATGTGTTATGTCCCTTTCTCTGTATCGCCTGCGACATATACAACCACTGTTAACTCGTAGCCTATGGTTCTCATGAGTCATTATCTTTTATTCACTCATAAAAGAATTGTTTACAATATGAATTAATTTCCAATTACAATTTAAGGATGATAGATTGTCTGTAATTCGTACATTTATGTACGTTGTAAGTCCTGAAACCCCAACACCTTTGCAAGGATCTACTGTATATAAGAATGACATTAAATGTAAATCAATTTCCTTTCCATATCCATAACTAAAATATTATCTATACACTCTATATACTGCATGAAAATGTGCTTGGAATAAACAGGATAGATAGTTATCCAATGTCCAGAGAAGATTTAAAAAAAATCTTAGCCCTATAAACCATAGTTCCTATACTGTGACATTTATAGGTGAGATTTCAATATCAGCTTGACTAATAATTTCTTAGAATGATCATTATAATGTAAAAATATTCTATAACCGATTTTTTCTTGTTTCAATTCAAAGACCAAATCGGTGAGTCACACTAATGTGAATTCATTTTCCTGTTGTTGTTTTTTCTCTCTGGTAGCTCTTAGATTGAAAATTCTACTTCTGTGTTTACGTAAGACCTGTATCCTTTGATTCCATCGTCTTAACTGTATTTCCGTTCTTCATTTATGCTTTCCAGGAGATTGCTAAGAAATGGGTAATGTATTTTTGCTGTCGTCTCGTGGTAGTTATCTTATAATCTCCTCTCTTCCCTTTCTC
>QXVX01003569.1:6406-19978 GCA_013436065.1 Halocynthia aurantium
GCTATAACGGACAACTACTCCCCCCTATTAGTCCGTTATATCGAGGTTCAACTGTATATATTACTGTAAATATTTTGCAATGTTATTAAATATCACATGATAGTATATTGTAAGAAATCAGAATTTCAACACATACAAGTTGTTGTCTGGCATCTGGTGTTTGTGGCTCAGTCTTATTTTGATGAACCAAGCTTAATGATTTCGAAGGTTGTCGTTTATGCCACTTACCTATAGATAACTATGATCAGTATGACGATAAAAATAAGCAGTAGAACGGTGCCAATGCTACACAACGCAATGACCAATCCGTTGGATTTATTTCCCATGCGCTCAGAACTGCCGCTTCTCTGCACCATCGTCTTGCCATTCGAGGTGGAGGGTTCTGTTTTGGAAAAATCAATAGTTAGAATGAGTTTTGAATAGGATGTACGACATTTTCAATAAGATACACGACATTTAATTTTTATGTGTAGATTACCACAACCCAGTGATTCCTATCCAATAAGTTATTTACAGTCAGTGGTGGAAATGGGGTTAAGGAAGTTTAAGTCTGCTAAGGTACACTAGGCTGAGGTTGAGAGGGTAGACACCAAACCCCCCATTATATAAATTTTGTATTATGGTAAATTTCAGCGCTATATCAAGCCTACTGTATATGCACTGGAAATATTGATAGCATACATAATGTATCAGTAACTCAAAATGCAGTTCAAGCTCGATAGCTCGAGGTCGAAGCGACCAGGAAAATTACTTCGAGCAAACCGAAGTTCGAGCTACCAGCTAATAGCAAACATTTTTCAATCAAATAGTTAAAGCTACCCATAATTCCAAGCTATCTGATATCGAGGTAACGAGCATACGCTGTATAGCTTAGTCAACTTAATATATGTATTTTCTATGAGAGTAAAATATACAATTGTAACTAGAGCAAATAACTATAGATATAACATATAAAGGTCTCTGGATGAAATGTTTTGTAAATCGATGATACTATACATAGCTACAGAAAATTGAAGCGTGGTGAAGTTTAAGATTTATCTCCCATGAATTGTGTGTTGCTATTTAATTTACGAAAGGTGACCCCGAACTCTTTACTGTATCGTTTCTTTGAGATTTGCTGGTCATGGATTGCACTACATTGAGATAACGCTGTAACGTTAGGCAAAAATCACAGTATGAGATGAGTCATTTACTGCCTTTGTAGTAGGTAGTATTGCTTCCTGTTATTTCCTTTACCACTATAGGCAATAATTTGAGTAAGTTTCATTTTCTAAACTAAACTGAACGATGGTGTGATCACAACGATTTTTAGACATATGCAAGTAACAGATAAACAACTATCAACTATATGGCGGTTGTGTGCGCCGCCAAATGCGAGATTTTTGCTATTTTTGCAGAGCTAGTAAGTTGTTCATAGTTTTTTAATCACATAGGCCAGATGAAAATATGGAAAACTGCCCATCAAGTGTTTTTGTACTCTGTGCCATGCATCTACATGTAGTCTACAAGTGTAAGTACATCTTTTTACATGTACACTATCTTTCCAATATTAATTTTCAACTAAGAGGTTGTCCTTAACCTCTACCAGTGGGAGTGGGTCCCCTTAAAACTGTATACTCTTGCTAATGACCCACCTAGCCCCCTATCTCTTATCAAGGCTGTCTGTTAAATCCTTACCTTCAGAATTCGCTGTTACTTGTTCTGAACTGGCATATGCTTCTTTGTCACTTGTTGTTGTTTGGTGCGTTGTGACTGTTGACGTAGTTTTAGATACAGTGCTCATAGGCTGCAATGGAGTTTTTGTACCTTAACCGAAAATATCACTGATAAAATAGAATCTTACATATACCATAAAAAAATTCTACCAATTTGGACTCGCCATAATGCTGTAATATTCACAATCAATAGTACTGCATTTCATCATCTATTATATGCATTTCCACGGTAAAACACTGGTGCATATTATCTGAGGCAACGGAATTCATAGTAATAATAATGGATTTATTGAATATCATATCATTCGAAATTGAAGGATGTAAATTATCTATTGTGGCAGATTACATGGTGTTTCCCGCACTTTTTTTTATTATTTTTAACGCTGCAGAGGAGTGGAATGCTATGGTCAATAATACATAACTTACTGCAGTCCGTAAAGTCATATGTAAAGTTGAATGTCATATTCTTCTGCCATGTATATTCTATTACGGCTGGCGCTATCGTACAATCCTCTTGATTCCCGTTATCGCAGTTCTGTGTCTTATAGCAGAAAATCCCTCTTTCAAGCTTTACGCCATCTTAACACAGAAAGTAATAGTTGAATACATGACATGACGTGTACTGAAAGTAGTCGTGTAATCAATTTAACAGCGAAATGTAAACTATATTACCTCCTTCGAATTCAGGTACTGTCTTGTCTCCATCCTTAGAACACTCGCTGCGCCAAAATATCAGCCAATTCCACCAATTCCACCAATCCTTAACTATGCAGTCAGTTTGATTGGGATCTTAACGACATGTTTCACCAATTATCATGCGAATAGCTCGTCTATTATTACAGAGTGCGTGGAATTGAATTTTTGACTTTAAAACCACTTAATCGATTATGACGACTAACTATTATGAATCAGAAATCCTCTGGTTACAGCAATGTTGTTACTTACATAAACAAAGCCGCGACAAGTTTCGAGGATTAAAAAAAAATTTACCCTACTGTAAAATTATGCTGGATTAAAAAATTCGTCTTTTCTGGACTTTTTATTAGATTTCACTCACCTTCAGATTTATTATGATTTCCTCCGTTTATAACATTTATCTCAACTAGGTAGTTAGTAAACGTGGAATTCATCGGCCAGTAACATTTCAGTTCCTTCTGTACTTCTGTACTTGGACTGAATGTACCGGTAGTACTATTGAATGTAAATGTAACGTTCCCGAAACACTTCGCTGTTTCCCCATCACAGTAGTCGATGAACATCAGTGCATTAACTTTAATTAAAGCAGTAGGTTAATGTACATGAGTTAAGTACATATCTTATATACCAAGGGTGTTTACTACATATTTAAAAAAAATCGTATTTGTGGAGGCTTCATACGCACAATTGACGTATAGTGCGGGATATTAGATATAAGTTTGCGATAATTGGATTCCTTCATTTTACCCACCTAAAAGGCTGACTATGCCATACCGATGGGCAGCTACCATCGTGCTTTCTTTGTCCGATCTCACTAATATATTCTATATAACGATTAGCTTGCTATATGTGTAAAAAATAGTTTAAAGGTTTTAATGTTTCTAGTTTCATGCTTTGCATTTACATTTGTAACAAAAGTAGTCCAGCAGAGGCGGATTATACGATGAAATAGAAATAGAAGGTAAATATAATATAGTTACATAAATAATCAGTCACTTATGCAATTCAGACTTCATTAGCTCTGGACATTTCAAAAGTATCTGCCAAAACTGTTCTGATCCAATGTACCTTTATAAACCAATACCAACGATTGCCCTATTTTACACTACTCAGTAATAAATCTATATAGTAAATGTGGTGTATTTAGCCTTCAAAGCTGAATCAAAGCAATTCATGCATATTCTGCTCACTATATTGTCATTCTACACTATTACTACAACGTATTCAGTACTCTAAGCTTAACTAACAGACAGATCGTGCAAGTTATCATATTATTATCACACTATCAAGCTAAAGCTTGCCTGACTAACATCCTGTTTCTAGCCAGCTCGCAAACGTTCGAACTCATAGCTGCCATTGAATATAGTGATACGGCAATATAATATAGAGCTGTCTATTTTCACTGAGCAAGAACAACATCAAACGGAAGCTGAATACGTCACTTCAATTTTGTCTTCCTACCTATCTGTTTTCCTACTACCTACTAGTTCCTGGAACTCGAATTCCACAATGTGAAAAAAATATATTGTGATTATATATATATTGCAGTTCTAGCACCATCTCGTCTATTCTAACGCTGTTAACGACATAATGAATGGAATATCTGTGTTACAGTAAAAATCTAGCCAGTTAATAAACATTGACATATGGTGAGACATTTCATTGATCGTTGTGATGATACAAATTTACACAATACATAGATATATGTTTAGAATATATGACATTCGGGCGAAACAGTGACTGTGTCAAAATAACGAATGCATAAAGGTTGGGGTTAGGATTAGACTTGGGTTTGAATTTATTTGAATGGTTTGTAGCAGATATTATGGCTCATTCAGTATAATTGCTATTTTGACACTACTATTATGAACCGGAGCGATGCTTTAGTACATTTTATTTGAACTGTGTGCATAATACATATACTATACTGTACACTATGAATTGGGATATCGCTATTCCAATGCAATGATCAGTTCAACTTTGAACCTCTGGGAAAAATCCAAATGAACCGAAAAGTTACCTAGTATTATTCGAGTCGAGGCAGATACAGTACTTCATGGTTAATATTCTATCTCTCTATAAATAAAATAGAAAGGTTGATCGGTGGTTTGTTTGTCTTGAAAAAATGACAAATTTGGCACGTAGGTTCAAACACATCACAAAATAATGCAGGAATATAGAAAAAATAATAAGATATCATGGACCGATAAAGACGCAAAGATATAAAGTATAAATTTACCTCCACGAAGTAACATTTGTCGGTTCCTTACTAGCAATCTGTGCTATCGTAACATATTCGTTAGGGTTGGCACGTTTATTACCCAAGATATTGTATTCAGTAAATGCTTTTCCCGATAAAGATTCATTGACGTATTTAAAATACATGACGTCATGGGATGACGCCGTCGTTACGTGATTCCCACTGACTTTTGCGCTTACGTTTTTACCTTCGAACAGGTTGTCTGTGTTTTCTACGTTAACGTATGCGGAATCGCCTTTGCGTTTTGATGACTTCATAGTTACGTAATTATTGCTAGATGACGTCATAGTTACGTAATTATTGCTAGATGACGCCATAGTTACGTAATTATTGGTAGATGATGTCATTCGTACGCATTCATAAGCGTGGGGTGTTTGGATAGCTGCCGTCTTGCTTATCATAGGAGATAACACCGCCATATTAACGTAAGTTGAATTTGATTGGCTGCGTTTTTTATCGGCGCGAAAATTTGAATTTTTATTCAGTGACGTCATAGTCTCGGGAGCCATTGTTACGTAGTATGACGGACTGACGTTTTTCTTGCTTTCGAAATCACCTCTCATGGCGACGTAGTCGAAATTTTCGTTCATAAATGTGATGTTGGCGTAGGCTGGTTGTGATTGGTTCATATTTGGCGCCATGGTGACGTAATTTGATGTTAATTGGTCGTAGTTTTCGTAGCTTAGTGCTGATTGGTTGGTCCTGACTGCTGCTTCGTTTTCTTTCATTATGATGGACTTTTTCTTCGCGTTTTCCTGACTTCGTCTGTGTTAATGATATTATGGATTATATGGATATTTTACCAACATGAAAGCATGTAAAAATTAAGTACAAATATTACCTTTTGCGTATTTGCGCAAGCAAGACAACCACTATACATACAGTGACACTGGCAATCAACGCAATTACTATGGCTGTGGCTGAATCTAATGCAGATGAGGAATACCAATATATATGTATATTTGGAGTAGGCATTTAAGTCATATCAAAGCGTATAACATTTAAAACTTACGCGCCCCACCAGCAGTCGTTTGTTTGTTTATTGTACTTGTTCTGTAATAATAATTCTTCATCATAGTAGAATCGGTTTTATTTGTTTGTTCATAATTCTTCACAGCAGTGAAATCAGCTGCACTTTCCTCGGTAGTAAAATCAGTAGTACTTGTGACGTCATGAATATTTGTGGTAACGAATCCAGATATATTTTCACCACTGGAGGTGGACTGACTTTTCGATACCGTTAAATTAGTTGACGTTACTGATTTAGTCTTTGGTACTGATGACGTCATAACTGCTGACGTAACAGTCACTAGCCCGTTCGACGTAAAATATTCTGTCATATTTACTGAATGCTTTCTTTGTTACGTAACTGTACACTTTAAATTACACTTTGTTACGTTACAATTACAAACTTTTAACCTTCTGTTACTCAACAATCTACTTCTGTGTTGAAGGATAAGCTTTTCATTGAATGATAGAATTTAAATTTTCGTTCGTGCATTGAACTAGTTAAACTCTTCTTCCCGGTTTCGTATTTTTTACATCATAATGGGCGTAATTCTCCGTCACAGCTGGATCTCAGCAACGCGATAATGTGTAGTCATGAGAACGATAAACAATTGAACAATTATCGGATTTGCATTACGCATCTTTCGGGAATTTTCGGTATCAGTGACGAACACATGCTGAGTTCACACACAGAGAAGGAAGTATTAATCAGGAACAGCACCTGCTACTAGTTAGCTTATCGACTTGATTATTTACAGCATTATACCGAGCTGCCCAGTCAACATATAGTAAATAATACGATACCACATCCTGTCGCCTTATACATGTATAGGGACTAAAATATTATGGTCAATCCATGCTGCTAATACTTGGACCAATAGTAGTGGAAAATGCTCTCTATGCCGGTCAAAAAAACTCTTCACCTAACGACTAAATACCGGTTCCAACGATATAGACAGAATGCATTTTGATGTATATTATTTATTATTACTAACATGCTTAAAGAACAGTGGTTGTAACTAGGCGAGATTCATCGAAGTACAGTATATAGTCAGTTGTATCTTCTATTCAAGGCTATATCAAATTACTAAATTTCAATATCTATCTATATAAGTAAGAAAGTATGTTTAGAAACAACGTCACAATTTCTTAACCAAATCTTCACCAGATTCAGATACATCCCAGAATAATGCACGAAAAAATAAAATCCGGTTCCAGAATTCTTTCGGGCCCAGAGGGAGCGGAATCCGGCTTAGGACCCCTAGCGGCAAAAATAAGAATCTGAATTATAACTTTTCCATGAAACGCTTACGCGGGCGAGGCCTAGTGGCCAGTCTAGTATACTTATACAACAATAGAAAAATTATTATACTGTTAGCATATGTAATGCCAATAATGAAACGATACTGCTTGAACTGCATAGATACATAAGCTATTGAAACAGATTAAATGTCGCACATCTTTTACGACTTCTTAACCGTAGCGTAAACGACACTCGCTTCTTGATAATCCGAGGACACCCCCATTTTCCCATCCTCCATGTTTTCTATGGAACCTACTATCTCCCCATCCGCCTTGTCAGGTGTTTGGCTATCGGACTGGGTGGCTACATTGCTTAAGTCAGCCTCTGTTTCAACCGTATTTGAAATCGCAACCGCCTCTTCTACTTTTTCCCCCTTTTTTTTCTTTTTCGATTTATCCACGGTAGCGTACTCATCCTCACTCTTTACATCCGCCACACTTGTTTCCACCTCATCTCTATTCCCACTTGCCGATATGCCATGAAGCGAAGCTTCCATCTTTCCCCCATCCGCCATTTTGTTACTCGTACCGTTCCCATCCGCCACACCTCCACTATATTCGCCATTATCCTCTGTTTTGACTTGGAGTATTAATTTAGCTTTATCGTGCGTTCTGTTGTCTCCTGCTGACCCGCCAGTAACGTCATCGTTGTTGTCATGAGCGCCGTTAGCATTCTCGATATCTTTCATTGCGTTTTGCTTCTGCAAATCTCGCAACACAAAAATGTCCGGCTTATCACGTTTCCTTAAACGTTAAAATATCACAATTTATTTCTTGTTGGTATGAATAACATCAAAGGATTATCCAGCGATTATTATTATAATGGAGATTAGGGAAGAAGCAGTTTTGTTTGTCGTGACGTAATAGATATACGCAATGATGCAAGTGACGCAATATAGCAGAGTGTTTAGCATATATAATGATGCCTCGTACTTCATATTTAATCAGAAGTTTATCGAGTTAGAACTCTGAATTGTCCGAAGTCTGAGTCAATTATCCTCATTAGAAATAATGAAAAGTTGAATAATCAGTTCCTAGCCCCGAATCCGAAACCATTTCGATGAACTTAAACAGCAAATACACACAATTCAAGAAAAAAATAAAACACAATTTAATGCCCTAAATACAATCAAAGCTTAGAAGAAGCATCGATCGAACTACGAATCGAATTGTAATCGAAACTCGAAATCTGAAACATTTGAAGTTGGAATCGTGCGAAGTACGGCACTAAGTACGCACTGAGTATGTAATCGAAACTCGTTGGAATCGTGCGAAATACGGGGCACTACTGTTTACGCTAAGGAGTTACATTTTCTGTATGTGTTAATTTGTATACTGCATATGTAATTTCGTATTGTAAAATCTTACCTTCGCTTAACTAGTATAATGACAGTCAGTACAATGAGTACGAGTACGATGAGGATCAATGGCAATGCAATTTGTAATGTATTTGAAGAACTTTGTTGTGCTGCTGGTTGGGACTGGCCTGTCGTACCTAAAAGTAAAAAATACTGATAAGAGACAGACACTAGCGCAACTAAAGGGGGCAGACCCAAGGTTTTGGGGGTTGGGGGCGCTTTTTCTGGGAAGTAAGCGCTATAATGACAAGATGTAAATGTGAAAAATTGGAATTTCTTATTTAAAGTAGATAGTGTTATATAGCTATGAAACTTAGCAGAAGCAGAAAGCAGAAAATAAACTTTGTCAGGTGGCTCAGAGACCGACCGCCTCGGGCGGCACAAATTCTAGCCACGCCGCTGGTTACAGATGAGTACAAGGAACAATTACCAAAATACTGTACCAAGAACACCACCACCATATGTTGTTGTTTCAGTTTGCTGACTGTTTGTGGCGCTTATGGTCGTGCCACCGACGTCATTGGTGGTATTTCTGTCGTCTTGACTTTCAGACGTTGTCGTTATTACGGTTGTTTTAGTGGCACCGAATGTTGTTGTATCTGTCAGTGAAAATATATTTAATGTCATCAGTGCTGTATTGATGAAAAATATTAAATTCATTCATTTGTCTGTTAATGTGGAAGTATCCCTCGGCAATTTACCGATATCGCTTCCTGTATTACTTCGTACGGAATTTAAAATGTAAGAATTTCTTACCGTCTGGATCTGGACAGTCCATGATTGCGTAATCGAGTTTGAATCTCTGTGTTCGAAAGAAAACTGACCAATGAGGAGACGAGGTAAACTTAAGAACGAATGGCAGTTTTGTAAATGGGATTCTGGTGCATTTGTTGTCGTCATCGGCCGTTGTTTTATTGCACTTGGATGACGTCGCGTCATAGTAGATGTTGCAGAATCGATTTGTAAGACAGTTGATTTCTCCTGTTAGAAAAAATATGTTTCAGTTGAAATAATGCGTATTTTATTCTGAAAATTACGGTATATATATTAACAGTCATATATTGAGTTGTCATTAACCCCAGCTCACGTCAAAAGTTGACGTTCCGGCCTCTTGAACTAATTAGTGGCGTAACGTGGGGTATAACTATGTATATATTCTTCGGATTCTTGGGAGTTTATGACGGCAAAGGAAGTATTAATGTGACCAGGGGTTTGCACTGGTCTATACAAAATAAACGTACAGATGGCTAAAAGACAGTCTAACCTTCGTTGATAGTCAATTTCCCAGTGCACGTTTTTACATTGAAGAAATTGGTATGCATTAAAATGTCTGTGACGTCAATTTTGATGACGACGTTAGCCTGGTACTGTGATGTAATAGTCCATTCGCAATTTTGATCATCTCCGTAGCCTCCGGGATAGAGCGGTGACGTAATTGTTCCGGATGACTGGAAGTTGGCTATATCAATGCATTGCCCTTTCACCAGTAGAGCTGCTGTAAGGGAAATGAGACATTAGAATATCCGATTCTAAGCTGATAAATCGTAGCAACACACCACTTTGGAGCTCCGGTGCTCCGGTAGCTCCGGTAGCTCCGGTAACTCCGGTAACTCCGATACCTATAAAATTACCATATCAATATAACTTCCCAAACACCATCTGTCTCTTATAACAATTAGCGACGTGATTTCGAAACAAACTCTCGTGCTTATATATATAGATAAAGAGACTTTATGACAGCCGACTAAAAATCATGCTGTGAATATTACACATATTATGTTCGTGCAATAAATCAAATAGTAAAATACTAGCTTGAAATTGTAAAATGACTTACCATTCAATAGAAAGCATATTTGCAGAGCTAGAGACATTGTCCAAGATAATCACAGTTGTTATTTCAACGCTATTTATATAGAGAAGTATTGATAAAGTTATTTAATATGCTGTAACCAATATTATAATGTAATCGTATATGAAATTCTTTCACAGAATGCGCAGACATCATGCTGTGACTATTTCCTGAATATTTCTTGTAAAATATAACCTCGGGGAAGAAATATTCCGTCGCTTCAATATTGTGCAGGATATATCGTAACATGAATGGTTTTTGCTCGCGTAGGCTAATGCCGACACCGCAGGCATCGTAATTTCCCATATCTCTTCCTGATTCTATGTTAAAGTTTAAAATGAGTAATAGTATGCGTGCAGCCTGCACCAAAATGACTCAATGCTGTCGGCATTCGTGTTAGTAGCAGTAGTAGCATTGGCGTCGATCAAGTCTGTCCTAACTCTATTACGTATTTTCTTGTGGCTTGCTTACTAAGGACATGAGTTGCAGACACGTGCTTACAAACAGGTTCTGACAACGCCCTGAACTTTAAACTTACACCTTACATATTCTGGTAACACTTACTATAAACGTTTTCATCAAATCTACGCGTTCCGTATTGATCGATACATTAAGGCTTGGCATAATTAATATTTACGTACAGTATATATATTACTGTAATTATTTTGCAATACATACAAGTCCTAAGATTTATGAGGACCAGTAAGAATTTGGCGTAAAAAAATTTAGCTGTAAGAATTTGTCGTTAAGAAACTATCTGCTTCCCAAGGACATTTCACCCTTTCCAAAGTAATTTTCTAGGGATTTTTACTCCTTATATATCATTTCTTAGTGTGAGGGTGGAATCCTCCCTTTGCAATAATCATATTTCTTGTTTATTCTGAATCATATATGTCTGATTTACCAGAAAAAAATACTCATTCAGCCAACTAGTTTTATTCCTCAGCCCGCGGCAGTGTGCAAAATATAAAATGGGCCGCATTAAAACTTTACTTTACAGAATGTGCAGTCGCTTTGAAAATAATATATATATATTATAATCTAAGCTAACTCGTATATGCATAGTATGAAAATATACACCAAATTGAATAGATATGCACTCTATGACATAAACTTGATTACCATTCTCTGGCGACAATATATAATATAACCAAGATAAAAAAAAGTTTGCAGGCATATACTGTAAGTTGCAACTTGATTACAAAAGCAAATATGACCCGTTACAAACTTATTTATGCCGTGGCCTTAAAATGTTCGAAAATCTCTAATCTAAGCTAACTCGAATATGCACAGCATATCTATACATCAAATCGAGCAGATACACACTCTATGCTATAAACATAATACTGTGACTAGGCTTATGACATAAAGCTGCCTCTCTCGTCTGTAAGAACTTATGTAGATGTTTACGTGGGCTGTTTCCTTTTTCCGCGTTATTTTCAGCTTCATCAATTTTTGCATATGAAGTAGTGTGACAGGTGTACTGATATATATTGTAGCATTCAAAGTTCGGAACCGGGTCCGTGCAAAGTACGGGCCACAACTTTTATAGCAGAGCCTCGTCATATTGTACTACGTACTTCCGTATAGTACATTGTCAACCATTTCTTTCTCTGTGACGTCACCCCTTACGCCATAAAGCGGATTTTCTTTCGTCTCGGCTGTCACTGAAGTTCCTTCTTCATAAACATTGGTTGCTCGTTGCTGAGCTGGAGTGTTGAAAGTATTGAGCGTAGTAGCGTCATCTAGCGGCTTTTTCCTAGCAAATAGACAATCAGGTTTATTATATACAGTGAAGTGACTTCGTTCAGGAGGTCGTTCGAACTTTGAATTGTTCGAGGTTCGAATTATTTATACCCATAAGACATAATGGAAAGTGAATCAATCCGTTCCCGGTCTGGGTACAGTATATACTTAGATAGAAGTCAAGTTCCGTATACTGAACACACTAATTGACGGGCTCAGATTAAGCTTATATAGATATAACGCAAGTATGGCACACGTGCATAATGAATGGATCCAAATGCTCTCACCTTTTCTGTAATTTCCAACATGCAACCATCACAACTATAATCAGTATAATTCCTCCGGCGACTGGTGCAATAATCCAGGTATAATTGACGCTTTGATTCCTTTCATTTTGAGATTTGTCCGTAGTGTCCGTTTCTGCATTACAATACGGTAATAAAATATTGTAATGTTGCATTGTGAGATTAGGTATATGTTGCAGTGTGTAATTGTGCATTTTAGCGCGGGACCCTTTTAGGCGTTTGGGTATATATTAAAGTTAAAGCTCGTTACCTCGAATTCGGATAGCTCGAAGTAATTTGCCTGATCATACATACATATAAGTTTTTCTATTACTCTGGCAATGCAGGGTGTCACTCTTATATATATTGCTATAAAAGATATTCCAATCACCCGGGCAAGGCTGGGTAACTGTTACATAAATATATATATTGGAAGAAATTCCGTGCTGCAACATACTTAGTCAAGTTAAGCTTTCGTAGGATGACTCATCATAAATACGTCCTATGTATGTGACGTTGTACCACGACTATACCACGTAGAGCCAAATTAGAAGCTATTGGTTCAGTTGCCTTGAGCTGGCCCTTGAGCTGGCCTTACTTTAACTATGTTTTGACTTTGACTGTAAATTTAGTGTTTTTCAATTAACCCAATTACTACCGAAACTGTATGTTAATAGGCTTTTAAGGAAGCTTGCTAGTTTGGTTTTGGAAATTCTTATGGAAATTCAGAGCATTCGAATCAAATATTTATACTTGTGATTGGCTTACCTGTACGCCTACTTAAATCCGTTGTTACTTGCGTAGAGTGCGGTGTTTTATCTGTAACTGTTCCATGCGAAGTTTCCTCTTCAGCCATTGTTGACTGCTGATAGGTAGTCGTTGTGGAAATTTCTGTAAATAGTGATCCATAATGGCGATACGGAAACTTAAAGTTGAACAGAACTGTGTGTTAGTGAGAAACTATATTTGTGCTGTACATCTCGCATTTTCACGGTATTAATTACAATAGAACTAATTCTAATTTAACCTTCAATCGTTTAAAGATATTTTAACCAGCATACACCAACATGGTAACTCAATTACCTCCACAAAATATTTCGGTCCCGCTTCCATCACTTGTATCCTTCGCGTCCAATTCGCAGGTTATGTTGCATTTAGTAGCGTTCGTATTGCCCTCGTAAACATTCTGACAAACTTCCTCATTCCCCGGCAAACTTACTGCAATATTTTCATAGTATACTTGTAAGAAAGCCATTATTTCGACATAGACATACATTTATACACGTTTTACATGCATATCTAAGGCGAAGCCTACCGTTTGCGTTCACCTGTCTATGACTTTACAATGTAAAGT
>QXVX01003576.1:0-13040 GCA_013436065.1 Halocynthia aurantium
CATGTGCATGCTCTGAATGCATAAGACTTGAAAGAAGAAGAACCATTATTCCAGACATCGTACTGGGAACAAAATCTTTGCTCTCTATTTTCCATCCGATTAACGTGAAAACAAGAAACACAGGAATGCTGCAGAGTGACATCAGTGACGGAGACTTTGTTTCCAGATAGAGAAGAATTTCATCCGCTTCTTCCTTGTCCAAGTACCCTGCAATGATCTCATGGATGGAATCTTTTGTTAATCCCGCCAACGCTATGACCTTTTCTGCCCGGAGAGCATCCTCGTAATTCCTGATGGTGTGTTCGCGAGACGAAGTGATAATTCTGCATCCTGGGATTAGTCTTCCAGAGAGCAAGTTCCACAAAACTGTTGGTGGAGTCGTTTTGCCCTCGACACCACAAACCTCCTGCTTTCCGTCTAACGTGTAAGGTAACGTATCTAGTGAATCTAACACAAAGAGGATTTTGCATGGATTCTCCTTTGCGAAAGTCATGGTTTCCTGCACTTCTGATTCGTCCAGTGTTTGAACATTGTGAAGCAGTAGCTGGCCTGGTGTAACTTCATTTTTTTCTTGGAAATTCCTGCACTTTATGAAGAGAACGATCTCAACCTCGTCAAGATTTTTATATTTTCTTTGGATAACATCCTGCGATATTGCTTTCAGTAATGTGGTTTTACCACTTCCGGCTGGGCCAACGAACGTAATCTGTCCACCCTTGAAGTTTTCTAGTATGTCTTCAATGGGAGCTACTTGTCTTGTTTTCCTTTCTCTTTGTTCCAGTGCTAAACGATCGGTTTCCGACTGAGGTATGTAATCGTAATCAGGAATCCTATCACCGCTGTAAAAATCAATTTCTTCTAGTTGAGGAGTTACTCGCACGTTAAGCCTTTTCAGCACTTTGTACGGTTCAGCAGTGTCAAAAAATTCTGTATCTTTTGTTGTACTGGCAAGAATTTTTTCTCGAATGATTTTGGAAAGGCCTTTTGAAAGAAGAAAAAGGTGTACAGCTGAAGTTATTAGTACGAAAAACGTATGAATGGAACGAAATAACACAAACACAAACTGAAAATATTCACTTACCTACATATTTAGGCTTCGAATCCGACATTAGTCCACTTCTATTCGAAAATGCTAAATATCAGGAAATTCTACACGTTAGTACGTGAAATGCTACTTCTGCTTTATATAAGCTTGGACGAAATAAGGATATTGTACAAGTAGTTAAATTCATATTCCTTTCAGTACATTTTTAACTACTGATTTCATAGATTTATTATTCGAAAAACGTGCGAAGCTTGTCTGAGCTTCGAAACAAACAAAAGTTTTTGGTAAAATGATATAAACGCAACAATAAAGCCTAGCTAGTACTGATGTAGACCGAATCAAGTGCTAACGATAACCCAAGAAACGATATTACTACATGTATATATTACAATGATTGCCTTTGAATAGAACCGAATTTGACAGGAACTCGCAGGACCTTTCATGATCGAATTGCGTAGCGGAAATAATAACTTATCAAACAGACATGGCTGACTTGTTTTAAAAACTGCTTTCAAAGGCAACAATTCTCGCGTAATACAGAAATAAAATCATACAACTGTAAATTTCTAAAGCAAAGTACGGGAATGATGTACGAATATACAGGAATGTTAACTTACACAAGTCTTCCATTCCATACATGTGACAACAAACTGGCTGCTGCTACCCTTTTTAGAGTGTAACGTTTACCGATATTATACCTTAGATTTTACTAACAAATCAGCGTACGAAGGGTGGATATCCACCACTTTATGAATCAGTACATATCAATTCGTGAAGGGTACTTGTAAATGGGTTATTCCCTTCAAGAGTATAGAATAGTATAGACCCATTTGAAGTAATTGCTCTCTTTCCAGAAGTAAAATGTATTTCTCAAATTGAAGTTATATATGAAGAAAGTTGAAAAATTCTATAGAGAAATTTTGATAACGACGAATTAATATGTGTTCATATTAGCACCGTAAAAATCATTAGGCGAAGGTCCGGGGGCGACGTTACCATAGTATCCCGGAGGTTGATTTGAAGGCGGTGTATAAACTGGTGGTGGGGGAATGCCATGGCTCTGGTATCCAGTATTGGTGTATAATGGTGGTGGTTGTGCCATCGGATATGCCTGTTGTACTTGTGGTACAAAGTTTATTTGAGGAGGAGGGTGTTGAGTGGGCACCGCGCTAGGTTGAGCTAGGTTAACTTGAGGCGTTGGCTGGACACGACTTTGGGTGGTCGAACTCCCTTTACAAGCATAAGAACATAAAATTCCCATTATGATCACGGCCATACATCCAACTACTATTCCCGTGATGCTTCCACCTGAGAGGTTGGTGTCGACAGTAGGAAGATCAATAGGCCAAAGGGGATTGGAAAGATTAAAATCTAGAAAGGGGTTGTCATCTCCATCGATTACTTCCGTGTAAGGGTCAAAGGGAATTGGAATATTCTTATAGAATTCTAGCTGATTTGGAAAGCACTCCGGGAAATTAGAGATCGAGAATTCCATTGCAGGAACAAGGCTCAGTTTCGGTTTAATCGCCGGACAGGGAGGGGGGTCGTCTTCCCACGTATAGTCGTGCTCGTTACGACAGAACTGAAATTCGGCCGCGTATTGACAAGGAGATTCGCACTCCTGCGGGTTGTTCATCCTATTGCATGAGAAGCAGCGAAAGAGTTACCAGATTCCTCCCATAAAAGTCACCTATTCCGTTACTTATATCACTAGCAAATACCAGGCGCTTTTAATGCAAAATTTAGGAAAACACACTTGCAACCAGTGGTGAAAATGGGTTCTGGGAACTAGAGGAATTCTTAAGGTTCACGAGGGAGAGGTTGCAAGGGGAGGATAAACGCTATAAACCTCTGTGAGAAAGGTTTAAAGGCTTGGGATTATATTTATTTCCGTTGTTAATTGCAAACTCTGCTTGCGGAGGAAGGGTAACAGATTAATCTCCAAATATACGAACTTGTTAGTAAAAATGCATATGTAATGTCCACACTGTATCAAGTAGTCTACAAGTCATTTACTTAGTAGATAAAAGGGTAAAACACTTACCAGCAATGTTCCATCGGAGAGGTATGTGTCGTACAATGATCATCCCCGTCATCTTGGTCAGTGTATTTGACGATCAGCACGGTGTTGGTTCCTGCTATGTGTTTAACTGCGAAGCCCTCTCTCATGAATACGTCCGAAGGAAATTCTCGCAATCTATCAACATCTATGGAATAAGATTTCTGAATAGCGATGCGACTAACGTCTACGCACTCCCTCTTCTGTAATATGTCGTTAGCGATTAATTTATCTGATATTTTCTGTTCATAATCGATAACGTGTGTCGGAATAAGGCTGTGAAAAGTGCTTGATAAGGCGGCGTAGTATTTCTCGTGGTAGATTATTTCACCGGACAAATTGATCAGTACGCAAGTGGCCAGCTTGCATTCCAACTCGCTGAGTGCAAGGATATCCTTAAAAATCAAAAGTTATCTCGCGACTTCTGCAGTTAGAAGGAATATCATTCCGTATACCTTAAAATGTGAAAAATGTATGTCAGAACCGAGGACACCGTACAGATGTTTAACAGTTGGACTTTCTACAAACAGAATGGCTTTCGCGAATGTAATAACTGGATATCCGGTCGATGTATCTCGATACGGGGTCGTCGTAATTAAATCCTCTTCGTGTGCTTTTGCAGTCGTGTACCATGGTCGTAATGTAGGGTCGTATTCCTGTTTGTATAACAGCACAAATGTGTAAAAAGTGAATATTTGAATTCTTGGGATGTATAAACATAGTCTTTAAATACTTAAATATTTAAAGACTATGGTATAATGATTGTTAACAAAAAATTATTAATCCTCTTTTATTAAATTAGAGCGCGATCATGGGGGTCTGACTGCACATATAGCCGAAATGGTCGAAAAATGAAGAAGGTGGGGGCGCCAAAATTGTTATTAATTAATTAAAAATGAAATAAAAACGGATATTGCACACAAACCTTTGCTACTCTCACTCCTGGCCAAATTCGGAAGACGCCACTTCGAGTACCAATATAATTCCATAATGGAAAGATATCACCTTCGTTGTTGGCTACGTTGAAATTGTACCAAATGTTGTCCATACTTGATGTGAACAACAAACGAGAATTGATCTCTAGTAAGTACAGTATACTGGTATTACAACACTGTTGAGAGTTATGTGAAATGTCTTACGCAAACGTCAGTCGTATGTCGTTCACTACGTCGTTTTTTATTTCAAGCCCTTGGTAGTCATAGTAATAGTCTTCCAATACAGTCTGATATGACGTTACGTTTTCATACGTTTCTTCTAAGTCCAGATAGCTAAATACAAAGTAGACGACTTCTTATTATGCCAAGTACAAATATTATTGCATTTTACACCACACCTTTCCATATTTTTGAATGCTCTTGGTGCAAGCTTAACTGCAGATCCGGTGAAAGACATTCTTCCGAGGTAAGAACAATGATTGTCGGGAACTTGGATATCAAGTCTTAGAAAGAAGTTTATTGTAAATATTTGATTATATTACGTCAAGTCAGGATCAAAACCCAAGTTATGCCTTTTCTATAACTGAATTTTCTATGAGTTGTGTTTTCATGTTAAAAAAACGACTTACAACCAAGTATTTATGCCTACTCAATACATAGCTGTTTCATTATTTAAAAGTACAGTATTATGTAGCAAACAACAACCAAGATACCTGTGATATTGAAATAATATATCCTGATGTTGATCAGCAATGTGCTTTTCATTGTTGTCGTACTTTTTAATTACTGTACAAGCAGTAAAAGGCGTATCTGAGATTCTCTCACACGATACATCTGCATCTGTAGGAACAGCTTTCACTTGTCCTTGGCCCTTGAAAAAGAAACATCGCTTGTAAAGTAAGTCTATGAAATTATGGATAGGTTTATGGTGTACGCACTTGATCTGTTATCCAGTAAGTCGACATAGACAGCGTCGCAGTACCAGATAACAATTCCGAATTATAAAGATTCATGATAGCAGGAAGTATAACGTCTTTCAGTTCCGGACTAGAAAATAAACACGGAATATTATTCGTCAAGCTTACACTAAATGGCAGGAATAAAGGTATTTCAGGGTCAGTTTAATGCACAGTAGACGCTTGCTTGTGCAGTACTGAAATATCATCTTGGGAGTTTTAAAAAATACAATAACAGATAAGCACACCTTCTTTCGAGCATCGANCTTCCTAAAGGAATGAATGATGGGGTGATAGCCTGGATCTACTCATTTATATATATATAGGTACAGGTCGACTTAAAATCGTGGATAGGTTCTTGGAAAGTGTGACTGCAAGTAAAACGACGTTGAACGAAACCAATTTTACCATAGGCTCAGTGATATTAACAGTGCATGTTCAACATTCATTGTACCAAGCAAGGATAAACCAATGAAAAAAATGTACGGAGGCAAAAATGTTACAGAGAAAGTCTTACCACTACTCAACCTCAAAACCAGTTTGAGTTTGAACTGTGGCAGGTAAGTAAATCCGGACCTCACCGGTGGATACCAATGATAACATACGATCACTTACCACGGACGGAATCTGTTATCATAAGCGTCGCAGTCCGAATTCGTAGCGACTGCCGGATACTGCGTAAACATTCCTGATTCGCTGCCGTAATATTGATATTTTAATCCCGAAGTCACGTGTAAGCTTTCCATAGCTGTTGCGATAACTGCAGTTGTTGTTCGATGTTCCTCTGCTTGTACGCCGTCACCGGTAATACGAACGCAAGATCGATGAAGATCTACCTGTAAATTCACGTGATGAAAAGTTAAACTTTAATTCGATATCAAGAGTGAACTAAACTAAACTGAGCATTTGTGATACTGAGTATTGGTTACCTCGGTATTAAATCGATGATCGTACTCCGGTTTCCAGTTGAACGAATCTTCGGCACTTAACATGCAGCATACTAAAATTTCATCCGTCGTCCAATCGTCACTCTCGTACACTCGTTCCACTGCGTCCTGAAGGCGCTCCACTGCCTTCACAACAGCTGCGAATTTTTCAGTTGCCTTCAGCGCCATCTCGTGTGTTAACACATGGGAATCCAAAGTCTCTCTTTCGAAATCGGCTTCGTTTATCATGGTTTGCATTTCATGCATGCCAGCATTTTGAATCATGTATCTCTCAATGGCTCTTCCGTAGGAATCAGCATGTTCTCCAAAAATGGATTTCAGTAGGTCTGCTTCATCGACGAACTTGCTGTTGGCAAAAACAAGCCCTGTAACTACAAATATAAATGTTGGAAATAATACCATCTTCATTTCGATTACATCTTCTGGGTAGGAAAACCGACAGAGGTTTATTTTATCATCTTTTAACAGATAGATGAGCTATTGACATAAAGTTTTTATTGTTATTATTACATCATAATGTTAGTCATTTATGTTCTGCTGTTACGCAGGTGAGGTAGATATATATATTTTTTGATAAGTGTCCCAGCGAAGACAACCGCTTGTAGCCTACTAATAAATTTACCAGTCATGNACAGCCTACATGATAATAATTACTTGAAGTTAGTGTATCTGATCAGAGCCATGGGCCATGGGCGGCACTGACACTGACTTTCTGTTAAAAACAGACGAGCACTCAGATTGTGAAAAAAATTGCATAGTGAGAGCATGTGAGGTCCCTATTTTAATATAGTGCAATAATTGGTTAAATAAAAGAATAACGACCTTTTAGAATTGATGTTATGGTAAAGTTATCTTAAAAATGGCCGCCAGATGTTTGTTCCCTGCACCTTAAAAACGCCAATGGCTAAGCTCTTCACATGGCATCATTTTAGTACGCTAGCAACATGCGGAAGGGTCGATGTACAACAAGCGGACTTTATTGCAAAAAAAAATAACGCAGAAAGAAAAAATAATAATAGCGGAGCGAATTCTAATAAATATCGTTATACGACTTCTACAACACATGCAAAACGTATACGTCCGCGGTGCATGATTTCACTGGAATATTGCGCTGAGGTTTCTATGGAGAGATAGATTGGCAGTATCAGAATCAAAGTGTTCCATAAACGGCATGCAATAAAGCTGATAATTCAAATTAAGTAAACGCAGGTACGATGACAGGAAATCTATATGATTATCTTAAGATAATTGTAGGAAGGTGTTTTCTGTTGTGTATAATATTTCAAATAGATAGGACTATATACACTATACAGGGAATCCAGTGGCCGTGGGCGAACTGATACCCGGAATAGGCATCAAAATTATTAAACCAGTGTATTTGAGTGTTGCCAGAGGATCCGAATCTTTTTTCCCTTAGCCACTGATACCATTGGTAGTAAGTAAATCGTTAAGCACAGTTGTGGTGGTGTCTAGCAAAGTCACTGAAGATATAAACTGTTTTTTGTGATATTAATAAAAAAAATGTGCTGCTGAAATACTGATTTTGTTTTTGTTTTTCGACCAACTCACAAGATCACATTTCGGTATTGCAAATTTACGTATAAAGCATGAAGTCCCGTGAACTGTTAGTGGTCATCTAATGGACACGTTGTATATAATGTTACAATAGTAAGTGACACCATTAAGAACAATAGCGCCGAGCAAAAACGGGTCCCACGACTGTATATACTTACCGTTGAAGAAAATGAGTACAGAGAGATAGAAATAGTAGAATTCGCAGACCTACACTAACGTCGAAGCTTGCCATGTATTATCGCAATTAATATTATAGGTGGTGTCGGTACTGCGAGAATAAGAAGAATGGTCGTTATAGTGACCAACGGGAGTATGATCGGTGTTCAGTAATGAAGGATTACTACTAGGACGATATTTCGTTGCGCAATCCAACGTGGTTTCACTCCAATCTCGATTGTTCATTTCGAAAGATCGTCGCTGCTTCGGGTTGGGGATCTGAGCGGCGTCCGTGGGAGACACAGGTCCGGAAGACGGTGGGGTAGGTAAAGCAGCGTCGTAATACGTCGGAGCTGAACGAGGAGGTGGTATTCTGTCGATGGAAGAAGAATGATAGAGACGACGCGCGGTTGTGGGAAACTGTGGCTTTGAGCATCTACGCGTCGGTGTTGTATTGCATTTTCCAGAAATATCAACTGTAAAGAAAAAAAACATTTTTTGACCAAAGAATTGTAACTACTGTACCCAGTTTCCAATAAAGAGAATAGGGTCATTTATTAGTGTGAGAAAACTGATAACCCGACAAAGCTTTGGAAATGGAGTATCGATCGGTACCCGAAGTACATCTGCTTACTTGGATTATAGGGAATGTTTTAAGAACTATGCTGAGCACAAAGTGATAATATTCAGATCGGTTATAAACTAGGTTTTATAGCAAGTTTACCGAATATATGAGGTGCTAATCGAGTGCCTGAAATCTGCGGAGACGGAGGTGGTGAAATAGGGAAGACAAAGTCATCATCGTGTCTGTTCTTATTTCGTGAATTCACTCGAAATCCAGATCGTTGTTTATCAAGTTCTCGTGGAGAGATTTCGCGTTTCTTACTAGACAGCGAAGTCGATTCGTGACGTTGATCGCCCATGATGTTTTCTTGCGACGACGGTGCGACAGAAGACGAATAGGCGACGCTAGGAGTGTCGTCAGTTCCGATTCCAGAGTCCCTTGGACTATTGCTTTCCAATTTTCTACTGCTACCGCCTCCGGACGAAAGATCTATGTGATTATCATTAACGTCTCCCACTCGAATGATACTGGAGTCGGGCGAATGGCCGGATGAATCCAATCGCTGGGGGGCGTCATCGTCCAGACGTATAAATGGCATATCTACAGGTGGGGTGGTGTAAGAGAACCCATCCAGATCGGTCGAGTCCCACATCGCTTGTTTACTGCGAGAAGTACCGGTACCGCAACGGGAATCATAACTATCTACCCACTTTCTGTCAGGGACCGTTTGGACAGGTGGGGTTACTGCATACTGTGGCTGTTTATAACCAGGTTGATCTTTAGTAGACGGCGGATGAATAAACGGAGAATTTGACTGGGGATAATTTTTATGTGAGTACGTGTGACTGGATCTGGGGCTCGGAGGTTTGTGCATATTCATCGGTATCAAATAGGGGTTGAAGGACCCATGTTTTCTCGCGTCACAAAACTTATTCAGCTCGTTTGAATGTAAGTTTGGTCGCTGATGATATTTGACGTCATGGTTCGTTGGTTTTGTCACGTGTGGAAGTGGACGCACAAGACGCGGAGATCGATGACGATTCGAGTGCTCTATCGGACGACGAACATCGTCGAAAAATTCGTTACTGCGATTGCTACCTACATGCGCAGTTCTACGCGGATCAATATTAATAGGTCGTTTTTCCCAAAGTTCTCTTCTCTCCTGCTCTTGTTCAGTCTCTTTGTCTTGATCTCGACGCTTGACGTGTTTAGTGGGAGGAGCCGGACTTCGTTTTGAACTAGGAAGTCCAAATACTTGTGCAAGTTCTTCGTCCGTTCCGGAGGAAGAGAGCGACACACGGAACTGTTTGGCTTCTTGCTTTACTGTAATAAAAAAATATATATAATGGATGATGTAATTGCTCAGAATTATGTTCATCTGCTGTTTAGGTTTATTTACATTTACTGGTAATCGGATATTGAATAACTGTTAATATCAAGTCATAAGAATCTACTACAAATACCTTTATGGCACTTTTCTGCAGTTGGTATAGGACTGTATTGTGCCATATTCACATTAGTGTGGAAGTAGGACCACGTACCGACGTCACTAAATGCACTGTCGTCGCAAACAAATGGCAATGATACAGCGTCTTCATCATCTACACAACAATAAAAATACCGTAATAAGCATTATGCGATATAGTACATCAACCCAGGTAGCGAGTAAATCTATTCAACGTAAAAAATCGACTATTATTGAAACTGGCAAATTATTAAATTTGATTTGCTGTAGTTCGCTTCGCTGCATGCCTGCGAAATCGAGCTATCGAGGATTTTGCGATTGTGAAATAATATCAGCCAACACACCTGATTCAGCATCATCGCGAAAAACAGCCAGTTCTGCTTTATCAACGAGCGGCTTCCTCCTCTCCTCCTCTGCGTTCGAATAACTACTAACAATCGTAATATCGTTGCTTGGCAACGTGTCTTCCGTAAGTTCACAGTGATTGAGATCGACTTCAACGGCCAGCATATCGTTTTCATGATCGGCAGTTATCGTTATGCTGCTAGCAACGGGTGTTTGCAGGTACGACCCTTCTCCGTCATGTCCAGGAGAACTTTCGGTCTAAGTGAATAGAACAGAATTGTAAGCCCGGGTTCAACCCTTAACGCAAAAACTTTCAGGTTCAATGCAACTTCTGTATATTTTCTTGGCAACAGTAATATATCTCTGAGAGAGAGAGAGAGAGAGACTCAAACAGCAAGTTTTATTTGTTAACAAATCAGCAAAGACCCGTCCATATCAAATTTCTATATTATTAAAACGCTTACGTTCTCCGTTACTTGACCATCGTCATGAATGTCATCGACACTGAGATTTCTTTCGACTTCTGAAAGTTCGCTTATAGGCACATGCCGATTGGACTTGTTCCTTTTTCTGCCTTGGAAAAGCCTCGAAGATGAAGACGAGATTGAAAACGGAGATTTACTGGTTTTGTACAGCAGAGAATCAGCCATCTTTCTCGCTTCTACCAAACGTAAAAGGAAACGATAGTCTATTCAAGTGTTCAAAGACGGTCATGGTTCCAAGGTCAAAATATACCTAATCGAGCATATACGCACCTTT
Organism: Halocynthia aurantium; assembly: GCA_013436065.1. Classification (NCBI taxonomy): domain Eukaryota; kingdom Metazoa; phylum Chordata; class Ascidiacea; order Stolidobranchia; family Pyuridae; genus Halocynthia; species Halocynthia aurantium. Next base: position 10,808 of record QXVX01003576.1, read on the forward strand.
GAGTCTCATTTGCTTCTTTGATCTTTGCTTAAATCGATAGAAAAGTAGTATTGCCGCTAAAAGCAGAACTAGACCAAATCCACAGATCATAGGGACCAGAAATCGAATATCTTGAACATTGGTGGACTGTAGTACAAACAAACAACCAGTAAATAAAAGCGAATATATACAATACAGATATTCGCGGCAGGGGTAGTAACTTCACCTTTGTTGCAATATCGTTGAATAATAACGGTGGTACAGTCGATCCATCTTCATTCAACGTGGCAACGGAATGGGTGACGTAATTACATCCTGCGTTGTTACAGGCAGACGTCCAAATTTTATACCAAGCGCCAACCTATAAAAAACAGTTATATCTGAATTAGCAGAATTTAACAGATAGTAAAATATAGAATCAATTGTTAACCCGAATGACCTACCTGTAGGTGACGTATGATGATATAATCCGGATTTTTACCCTCACCATAAGCAGACGAGAGAATCTGCACGAGATTGACATTATCAACTTCAGTTACATTCCATTCGGTGTCGCCGTGACGTGCGTATTCTATTGCGACATCTGGAATTTAAAAAATAATATTTTTAAGTTTCGTATTAAAAAACCATTACCTAAATAAAATATATACCCAAATACCAATGAATTCTCCAAGCTAATAAATACAAGTTTTACAAAGTAACTCTCTAGTGGTAATATATATAACGAAGCCGAACCTGTGATTGGACAGCCACCGTTTTGCCATGCCCTCAAATCCAGTACAACTGTCGTTCGATTGACATCTACCACCAGTTNACCTGTAGGTGACGTATGATGATATAATCCGGATTTTTACCCTCACCATAAGCAGACGAGAGAATCTGCACGAGATTGACATTATCAACTTCAGTTACATTCCATTCGGTGTCGCCGTGACGTGCGTATTCTATTGCGACATCTGGAATTTAAAAAATAATATTTTTAAGTTTCGTATTAAAAAACCATTACCTAAATAAAATATATACCCAAATACCAATGAATTCTCCAAGCTAATAAATACAAGTTTTACAAAGTAACTCTCTAGTGGTAATATATATAACGAAGCCAAACCTGTGATTGGACAGCCACCGTTTTGCCATGCCCTTAAATCCAAAACTACTGTCGTTCGATTGACATCTACCACCAGTTCATTCACAGAAGGTATAACTGGAACTGTTAATAAAAATAAGAATGGTAATGTAAATTTCCTACTATAGAAATTGACTACTTTATTTTTGATCCTTATAAATGGACAAACCTGAACCAATGGTATTAGCTTTCAAAACAAGCTCTCTGAAACTCTCTCCGATGGCATTTTCGGTTTTGATTTTCACTTCGTACTCGACCCCGCATTCGAGCTGATCTAAGACGAACTCTTGACCTAGTTCGCTCCCGGATGTCGATGCAGGAAACCTTATTACTTTGGCTTCGGCGTTCTGACTTGGCGAGCGTGTCACCACTTCATGCCCTAGTAATAAATTACTTTGGTAAAATACAGGAAAAATATGTCGTCGAACAGGTTTTGTGCTGACAGCAATAATCTTTTTACCTGCCGTATTTTCTTTATCTTCTTCAGTAATCTTCTCTGGTAGGGCCACGTAGCTGACAATAAACTCCAAGAGCTTGCTACCACCGTCATCTTCACCAGGGACGAGCAGCATTCGCAGGAAAGAATGTCCTTTGTCTATGACTTCGAATTTACTTGGCAGTGAAGGTGGAGCTGGGAATGAATAAGATATAAGCATGAAAAAATAAGTATACTCGATAATCGTTTAATGGATTGTTATGGAAATTAATCTATCTATTTCTCTCCAGGTTTTCGATATTACTTCTTTACATAAAAACGCTTAATACCTATACACTTAAAAAGGATGTCTGACATTATAGGTTGCTAATTGAAAACACAATTTGCTATTATGTTAATCGTTTTATCACCCTATCCCCAAATACCCATAATTCACGGAGCGAGATCATGTTACTAATCCAGTGTCACACTTGACTGACCCTTTCGCATCAGCTATTGGTCCTAGTGATTTCGCAATGTCAATTGTTACGGTTGAGTGTATTATTTTTTGTAAGTGATATACAATACGGTTTTTTAAGAGCATGAAAATGTAATTCTGCGTATGAAGCATACATGTGCCAAAACTTCAGTAACTGCATAATAAATTACCGTACGGAAATTTGCTTGTGACACTTACCTCTAACAAGTATTGA
>QXVX01003576.1:13133-49604 GCA_013436065.1 Halocynthia aurantium
CCCGAATGACCTACCTGTAGGTGACGTATGATGATATAATCCGGATTTTTACCCTCACCATAAGCAGACGAGAGAATCTGCACGAGATTGACATTATCAACTTCAGTTACATTCCATTCAGTGTCGCCGTGACGTGCGTATTCTATTGCGACGTCTGGAATTTAAAAAATATCATTTTTAAGTTTCGTATTAAAGAACCATTACCTAAATAAAATATATACCCAAATACCAATGAATTCTCCAAGCTAATAAATACAAGTTTTACAAAGTAACTCTCTAGTGGTAATATATATAACGAAGCCAAACCTGTGATTGGACAGCCACCGTTTTGCCATGCCCTTAAATCCAAAACTACTGTCGTTCGATTGACATCTACCACCAGTTCATTCACAGAAGGTATAACTGGAACTGTTAATAAAAATAAGAATGGTAATGTAAATTTCCTACTATAGAAATTGACTACTTTATTTTTGATCCTTATAAATGGACAAACCTGAACCAATGGTATTAGCTTTCAAAACAAGCTCTCTGAAACTCTCTCCGATGGCATTTTCGGTTTTGATTTTCACTTCGTACTCGACCCCGCATTCGAGCTGATCTAAGACGAACTCTTGACCTAGTTCGCTCCCGGATGTCGATGCAGGAAACCTTATTACTTTGGCTTCGGCGTTCTGACTTGGCGAGCGTGTCACCACTTCATGCCCTAGTAATAAATTACTTTGGTAAAATACAGGAAAAATATGTCGTCGAACAGGTTTTGTGCTGACAGCAATAATCTTTTTACCTGCCGTATTTTCTTTATCTTCTTCAGTAATCTTCTCTGGTAGGGCCACGTAGCTGACAATAAACTCTAAAAGCTTGCTACCACCGTCATCTTCACCAGGGACGAGCAGCATTCGCAGGAAAGAATGTCCTTTGTCTATGACTTCGAATTTACTGGGCAGTGAAGGTGGAGCTGGGAATGAATAAGATATAAGCATGAAAAAATAATATACTGGATAATCGTTTAATGGATTGTTATGGAAATTAATCTATCTATTTCTCTCCAGGTTTTCGATATTACTTCTTTACATAAAAACGCTTAATACCTATACACTTAAAAAGGATGTCTGACATTGTAGATTGCTAATTGAAAACACAATTTGCTATTATGTTAATCGTCCTATCACCCTATCCCCAAATACCCATAATTCACGGAGCGAGATCACGTTACTAATCCAGTGTCACACTTGACTGACCCTTTTGCATCAGTTATTGGTCTAGTGATTTCGCAATGTCAATTGTTACGGTTGAATATTTTGTGTAAGTGATATACAATACGGTTTTGAAGAGCATGAAAATGTAATTCTGCGTATGAAGCATAAATGTACCAAAACTTCCGTAACTGCATAATAAATTACCGTACGGAAATTTGAATCCTATATTTCTGCTACTTTTATTACGTCATTCATAACTGGTGATGGTATACTCCANGCTGGATCTGAATACAGCAATATATAGTTGACCAAGCAAACGGTCAAGTCACATATGAAAACTGAATTTACATACTGTTAACTTGCAGAGATGTGTAGCGACTTATTTCACCGACTATATTGACGGCTTGGCAAGAATATTTGCCGACGTCTGTACTTGATACGTTTCTTATGAACAGCGTAGCGTTATTAAATTGTCCGATCTTGGTAGTTGAATTCATGGTTGGGATTACAATGTAAGAATTTCGAGACTCTGCAAAAAAAAAATTGATAAATTTAATACGGTATTGATATTGTATTCAGCTGGAATGTAGTCGTATGACATTAAATTGCAAATATAGCTGAATCATAGGCACTTATCCCTCACATAGGATAGGGTAATGCAAAGGCCTTAACATTTCTTGATGCGATAGCCTTACAAAGGAACCCACAAGGTAAAATAACACAAGAGACAGGTACAGAGTTTGCAAACGCATCTTCTTTAATTAACCGCTTACCGCAAGAGAGATCATATCCGTTAACACAAGTACTTTACATTTCTTCGTTATACATACTCGCAAACCTCCCAAAAAAGAATTGGCGAATGATGTAATGATTGAAAAAACTTTTGAAATACGCAATGGATAAACGTTTTTAGACCCTATTTCAGTCTTGAGCATCACCCTTTATTTCGGGGTCACCGACAGAGGAAGTATAGTCGGGAATTCGAGATAAGTCTTAAGAAAATCAACGATGCTACTTAGGCAAGGATAGATCGATACTGTCTGGACCGTTTAGGAAAGGTAATCTCTAACGAAATCAACATCTTGGTGACGAGTTGCCTTTGTTTATAGCGCGTTTACTTTCGCTTGATTCTGAAAACGACTGACGATATCGACGAACTGTACATTTAGCTATCGAAAGAGGAGAGGCGAAATGTATCAATAAATAATTTATTCGTTCCTACTCTGCGTACAAAGTTTGCATTTTCATGTTTATTGACTGCAATTTTTGACAAAATCACGACGTTAGCTTGCATTCAAATTTAAAATCCGTCATTGTCATGTATCTAGCCGACTTTCTTTCCCTACTTAGCGTCTCGAATAGGTTCTTGGAAAGTGCAAGTTCAAGTATATCGACGATAAACGAAACCAATTTTACCACATACCGGAGGGATTTGCCTTGCAAAAAATTATACGGAGTACGTCCTACCGCCACTCAACTAAAAACAACAACAAACCTGGCGCGCTAGCAGTAGCACTAGCTGAACGCTTTCGTACGGCATTGTTTATTGTTACACGTTTGTATCATTATCGTACACTTTAGGCATTTTTGTTTCTACATCACATTTTTTTCCACCAACGTTTTTACCTTTTTAGTTGACCTACTGTATCGAAAGAGTATTTTTCAACCCAATCGACATTTACCTAACATCACCAGAAAGTCGTGCAACAATTTGGTCGAAGTTTTACAACAAAGTAGTGATTTATTGGTTTGCTGAAGAGTTTCTCGGTAATTAACTCTTTAAAGCGTGTTTTAAAAATACACAATAAAGTGTAGTGATACCGTACACAGGCAACCACAGGCAGGTGTTCACTTAATCGTCGGTATTTCATCTTAAGATTCTCGACTAATCTACCTAATGCAAAGTTTAATACTGTAATAGTACGTTCGGAATGCGATGGACGTTTTACACTGTGGGAAACTTTATCGAGTGTTAAATGTAAACAGCCTGTTCTTTGTTATACTTTATCTTATGAGGGCTAATAATGATGGCATATCCAAGATAAAACAGACATCTGTACAGGCACGAATATAATATTAACGAGCGAAAAATAACAATGAATTTATAAAGTACTGCACTGTGGTAAATCTCAGCCTTTAAAACTGAGTGGTCTATGGCTCTTACCATGCTAATCAAGAAATACCAGGAACTGGGAGAGATTATTTATATTAATTTTTTTATCATTGTACCAGAGTTGAATTTGAGAAACACTGTCGTAACTCGAAACCGAACGGCGTTAAACGAGGACCTAGTGTAAATATATCACAAATGATGGAGGAGAATACACCGTCTCATTCAAATCTTTACAAAATTAAAAGGAAAGTTTGTGACCTTTCAGTCGTAGTAGGCTTAAAACGGGAGAGCTATTTTTAAATCCTTATCACATTGCTTGACTGTCAAATGGAAAATCTCACACTACATTAATATAAAACATTTATGAAGCCAAATTATTAATTTCTCAATATCATGAAACGTTCATTAAGAACCATAAACTTGAATAACGGCCATGATCATTCAAAATATCCCGTCTTTAGGGGGACATTTTTTTATAAATAGCCCCCAGATGAACAACATAAGAATTTCTTCTATACGCCTGCTAGTACAAAATCATGAACACTTACCATCGAGTGCTTTCATCCACGTCACGTTGGGCTTCGGAAATCCTGTCACGTTACAGGGTAACATCACGTGATTACCGGAAATGACGTCAAGCCTTTTAGGAAGGTCCAATATACGAGGTGGTTCTAAAATAAACACGAGCTTAACTCAGGATGCAACCAGCGAAGTAGTGTAATTAATACAAGCGGTTAATTATACGATGGAACGGGCGCCTGGCAGACGAGGCGAAACAAAAACAGCTACAATGATTAAACCTGGGCTTTAGTTGGATTACATAGTAAGTGTTTTCGAAACGTCTAATTTTGGAAACAAGGTAATGTGCAGCTGATGATGGATTAGCGAAAGTACGAAAACGGGAATTAGCTTGTTTATGAAATCAGTCAATAGCGATTAGTATTTGTATAGACATAAGCAGAGTGATTGGTAAAAAATGGCATCCATACTATTCATAGCTATATTGTTATCCAATTAACCATCTTTACCTAAATTCTTTGTTAATCTAAGATACTAATTTGATGAAAATATATAGGCTTGGGTATGTTTCACTTATACTGCTTTCATTAGTCCATAGTCAATATTCCGTCACTAAATTTCAGGTTATTTCATCAGCTTATTTCATCCTTACTTTATACCGAAACATTGCAGTGAAACATTATACTCCCGTACTCTCGTTTCAGTAATCGTACACCTTTCCATAATTTATAAATTAAAAGCATTTCAAATAGACACACAACGAAGTAACCATTGGTCTCTCACCTTGAACTACCAGTTCTTTAACTACGCATTTCCGGCTTACGTTATTCTCCGCGCAACAGGAATAATTTCCAGCAGACGACAGACTGACTTCGTCAATGGCGAATGAAATAGCCCTGTAAGTATAAACAATAATCTTATTTCTGCCTGAGAAGAAAAGAAAAACTATTTACCAACGTAGATATAAAGATCGAATGAATTTACAATTTCGTTCCCTATTTCGGAATTGTTATTCCAATTTAAAAAATCGAGGTCGAGGGGATACACATCACGTAAGAAATTTTAGTTCAAGTCAATATTGATCAATATTAGAAAAATATTGATGTAAAATTAAGAATTCAGGCAGCGAGAAATATTTAAAAAATATAATTCAGTAACTTGATAATGTCCGGAATTCGCGGGTAATCATTACTGTATGCACTCATTCTAATGTATAATTTCCAACTAGATTACACGAATTGTCCACTTCAAACATTCTCTATCCAAATCAAATAGTTTCTTTCGAATTTTTTTCAACCAATCAGCGTTTGAAATTAATCACAAGAGAAACAGCGAGTTAATTTGCAAGTCATTGTTCGTGCGTCTAACCTTTAACGAGTACATGTAACAGTCGAGGTAGTTGGATAATTCGTTAAGTGGGGTTTGATGTAACTTCATTTAATACAAGTTACGGAGTTTGCGGAATTACTCAGATAATTGTACTACTCTGGTTCAAGTACATTCGTGTCTCAACATTACCTCACTATTTTGTCATTTTAATTGTTAAGTGTGTTATTGAACAACGGCAATGCACTGAACGCCGAGCATCTATGCTATCCGTGGTTTACAAAATAGACCTATATGTCTATAACTATGTCTAAATTTTACTAGGACATGTGTAAATGTATCATAAATACAGCAAAAAGAGCTTTCCGTTTTACACTGTAAATCCTGCCAAAAGGCTTACATGGGATTGGCGGTAAAAGGGCATAAATCGTAATATTTTTTTTCGTAATCAATTCGTAAATAACCAAAGGGGTTCAGGGGTCTTCAAACTAGAGGTAACTTGCGTTCTCTCCATAGCTGATAAATTATTATAAGACCGACTATCACATATGAAAGTAGTTTAATATTCAGAAGTCAAGTTATATTTTAACTTCTAGATACCTTTGTCCCGAGCTGTGAATTTCCGCGTCTGTAGATGTCAGCTCTTTGCCGTTCTTAAACCAAGTGATATCGAGTGGAAAATCGCCTTCAGAAACGATACAGAACGCTCCAGCAGGCTTACCCACTCTCACGGGTGGTAAATGAAAAGAATCGATTTTCGGAGGCACTGAAAATAGCGGAGAGTCATAAATAAGATTAAGACTGAAAATGAATTGGCCGATGACCTTAAGAGGTAACTGCTGTCACAGCCTATCATTTATTTCCCTGCACATTTATTTTGCAGGGGAGGCGACAGCAAACGAGTATATAATATAACTAGTCATTAAGACAAGCAATAATCAATCAGCTCAAACAAAATTCCTTGATTTTTGACGGCTACATCTGAACACATCTAAGAAAGTTTTGTGAAAGAAATCCAGCAACATCGCCGTAATTACCTATTCGCATTATTTTGTACTTTTTTCTGATTTGAATTAAAATTATCAACAGATAGCATGCAACACTATTCTCATAGCCATTATTTTTGAACATTCAATATTTGTATTGGTAAAAGGAAGAAACTGTGTATTTTAATATACTGTAGTGTAATGTATGTGTGAACGAACATATTGCCCTTTCTAGAGTAAATTAAGAGCAATGATTACCACCTTCCCTTAATATTATTCTGAACGAGGATTATCGATTTGGTTAGCATAAGCAACACGATTCGTTGAGCACGCTAAATAGCCCTACATTGTCTAATCCGTAATGCTATAATTCTACCTTTCTTTGGACAATTAGACTTGTTACATAATAATTGTCAATTACTTAGGGATTAAGGTTGACCCCATTCATTAAGTCGAATATTACAATGTGTTGCGACGATCAGGCAACCCTCATACTGCTTTAAAAAACATATAGGTATATATATACACGAAACAAATATGGTTAGTATCACTATAGATCTTATACATTTAAAGTTAACCATGACTATATAACTATAGTGACGTATGTACCCCATAGGTAAACAATACACTGGCAAACGGCGAAAAACCGCACAATGACGCCAGCATTTAGTTGCTATAGCGTTAACTGTATTGAGTTCGTTCTGTATCGAGTTGTGGCGACGCGCGACAAAGACTGGTTGGTTATGTTTTTCTATGCCATGGTTGATATTTTTGGAAAACTGGGGACATTGTTTAACGCTATATCGTATAGATATGTATATTCTACTTGGAATATTTGTCCTCAATTCGTTGCTGGTCGTTTATTTAGCTATCTGTCCTTCCAGTTGTGCTACAATAACAGTAAGGTATTTTTGCTTGAAGATAGAAGACGTCTTATAAGACATTTTCAGTTATTCAACATATTGATTTTGTTTGTCCTGGAGTGGAACAGAATAGCTTGGTATGAAAGAGACAATACAATGAACACAATAAAACAAATCACTCCAACACTCACAAGCACGCCAGTTAGTGCTGGACGCGCCTCCATCACAGCCATCCAAATAAGGACACTGCTACAGCAAGTAATCATACATCATACACTATCTTTTATACTTTAATCTCGTAAATGGTAGGAAGGTTAAGTCTGGCTACATGCTACCAAATTACAGGTCAATTCAAGCTTAAACGAACATTACCAAAACTATAGTAATGGACGATAATTTCTGATCAACCCCTCAATTACAGAAGGTACATCACAAACCTATTCTCAATCGGGGTAAACTTACCCATTACTTTCAGTGTGGTTGTCATGTTCAGGATTTCATGGTTCAGTTCAACTGCACATCTGTAAACACCTTCATTATTCTTTCGCGCCTCTCTGATCTCTAAGCTTCCGTTTGGGTGAACAGTTTGCCTGCGATCATTGGGCAGCGTGGCCCATTGTTTGTCGTCACCTGTCAAAGTGTAAATATACCATAAAAATCAAACTATACATTGTAGCGAAAAAGCGAAATCAAAAGAGAAAATACACCCACCATCTATGCTCGTAAAATCTGCATGAAACCACTTTACAGTAACATCTCTGTCAGTGCCAAGCACAGTGCACGGTATCGTAACAACAGAGTGTAAAAGAGCAAAAATAGGACGAGTCTTGCGGATGGATGGTTTCCCTAAAAACAGGTAAATAGTAAAAAGAATGTCAGACAACCAATAACAAAGCTAGTTACTAACTGTAGATCTATACAGTATTGTTCCTCTGGGGACACATGGACCCAAGATTGGGAACCCATGATCTATATTTCTATAGAAACCATTTAGCACACCATCAGCTTACCTGAAACAGTGATTTTGTTTCTCCATGTAACAGTTTCTTGCATGACTCCATGCGCGATGCAAGCATATATCCCACCGTCCTCTACCGAGGCATTTTTCAGCAGCAGTTCGCTAGTTTCCGTGATCATATCAGACCTATGCAACGACATGAGACAGTTAAGTTACATATTCCTCTCGGCTACGTTTTGTACATAGTCTGAATACCCACAACACTTACTCAGATGGTGGCGAAACCAGTGTCCGTGGTTGATCTGGTGAAGCCCGGTCCTGTCGCTTCTCCACTACAGAAACCGCTTGCGTTAGACCGTCGTCTGTTACACCGCCGTCTTTCTGGTCTTTGTCGTCATTATTTTTTGTTTCTTTCGAATTTTTTATCAAATAACTTGAATATTCATTATTGTGATCGTTTGAATTTGAAGGGATAAAAGAATGAGGATTTTCTGCTTTGAATTTAACACTTTCTTTCACAGGAATATCTTCGTATTGAAGGGGGAGGCCGTCCAGCAGCCAAGTAATTGTCACGCGATAGAGTCCAGTAGCTGTACAACTGAGCGTGAAGTTTTGTCTTTGTTTTACTGTCTGCTGCTCGAAGCCAGATGTCAATGATACTGTGCTGGTTGGACATGCTGAAAAATATCGGAAATGTGATTAAACATCAAATTACTTGGCATAAGTAACGTAACGTAGCATCTGTTGAATGACTGAATAAATTAGAAAATTGTCTACGATTGCAGTCGATTAGCTATTCCTTTGGATTATAAGCAAGGAAGGTTATTACCGAGATTTACTTGAATTGATATTGACAGAAAACCACTAAGGTCGATAAACAATTAGATGGGCTTAATTCAAATCGCATTGAGATTCAGAAATATGACAATATTCAGTCAGGGTATGATATAGTACTGTACATTACATATCGAATTTAATGGAATATATAATATACTATGGATTATTACAAAAATTAGTTGTCACGCAAATGTCAAATGCATCATTCGACTAGGAAACCTATTCTGGGTGATTTCCAACTATGGCGACATTTGAATTTTAAGATCCTTAATAAGCTGCAAGATGATTCATGCTATTGATTTCTAATTAAATGTCAATCCTTCCATTTAAGCGAGCTAAAGAAGACGACCGAATTACGGATTTTTAAAGATGAAAAATTACTGTTGATAAATTTGAAGCCTGTAAATTTCATTTCGGCAAATAATTGATGGTTACAAAACAGTATGATCTCTTAACGCGTGCGAGCGGCGATAACGCAGTAAAGCCCAGGGGACATTAGACATATGTCACATGTACTTGATTAGTGTTAGCGCGAAACAAAACCAATTAAGCCATTAAAATATTGAACAACGAGTAATAACATAATTCTGGTTGTAAATAAAGGTATACTGTTGAACAAATAACTGCTGAAAAACATATACAGTATTTTAAAAACCGGGACTGGACGGGCAGTTGTCTAAAATCAATACAGCAGTACATGAAGTTCAAATGTCGTATAAAAAGTTTTAGTATACGATGGTAATGCAATAGGTTAGCAACTGATGCAACTAATAAACGAAAAACTGCCCGAATAAAGCAAAATTCAATGAAATACAATGAATCTTCCACACACAATGTACAATTGTACTCGGTTAGCAGCAGACAACACACACCTACGCACAGAAGACGAAGCGCAGATGCTAGTTTAGAAATAAATCAGACTAGACTTCCTCATTCTTGCAACAGCGACATATTGAGAATTTAGAGGCCAAAACGCGACGTAAATAAACGAGATTAAGCCAATTATTCGAATAAATTGAAATTGAATGAAATTCGACACGCACGCGTCCAGCAGACGACTCTGCTTCGCCCTCTCCATTTATATCTCGGTTCGGTCTCATTAATTTTCAGTCGGTTGAGAGGACCACATCTTATCAAAAATTTATGAGAAGAAGAGTGCCTATTTTTGACCATAGGACCTGATTGTTTGATCAGCTCTATGTACTTTTGTTTCCTCGCCTAAAACATGGCCCAAACAGTTTAGCGAACATGTTGGCACAGCGTGTAGCCCACCTCGCGTAGCAGTTGTTGCCTCTCACACAAACGTAACACAAACGTAACACAAAAAGTGTCCGGACTCAATTACTAAAATCATAACAACGTCGTTATGACTATGACACTTAGGTCGATGAACTCTTATGTGACACCAACCCATACTTCAATGTCAAGCAGATATAAATATGAAATACATGTTTAGTTATACGTACTTGAAATAATTCTTGTGCATGTCAGTTCTATAAGACTTTAATCATGAAAATGTAAAGGGATTAAACTATAAATCCGATTAAAGGACATCGATGAGACAGCATAAAACCATTAGGCATTCCAGTTGTACAGCAGTTGAATTATTACCGTAATTATTCCGGTATATATATATATTAATTCAAACAAATACCTCAATACCTAGTATTCTAAATACTGTGCATTTTTTCAAAGAAAAGTCTGATTTGATTTCTCTGCTGTAAATACGAAAATACTTCTAAAATTACGTCATGAACAACAACAGTTTTTTAACGTCGTGGAAAATTAAGTAGGTATTCACAGAAAAATCAACTGTGTTGTCATTTTGAGAGTTTGCAGACAACAAGATCGACCCAACATAGCGAAACAAATTTACTGGATACAGTGATAAGTCGTGATGAGTTCGAATTTCTTTTGGTAATCAAGTGAGCATGGAATCGATGAAACTAGTTCAATTACCACCTGTAACCTTGCACGGTCTCAAACTGTGGGATCGGCGAACGCCTACTAAGGTTTAAAACGGTAAGCGAAAGAGTTGAGTACATTAGCCCCAGCTTTACGAACGCCTGTTGTTTCTGATCTTTCTCTGACGAAATATCGACGTCATTGGTGACATGTACTTGATTAATTATCCAGTATTTTGTATTGAATAGTTTTTTTTCTTCTTGTTTTCGTGAAATGAACATGTTTACGCTGATGGGACCAAAATAACAGGACTATATTGCAATCAAGGGTTGAATTCAGCTCTTCAGCTCTCCCATAACCAAAGACCGAAGGCAAAGCAGTCCTGTATGGGAAAGGAACCTAATTTCAGAAGAAAAAATGTTGTAGCCAGAGCATTTGCATTAAAATGTTCTACCGCCGTATAAAATTACAACTTATTTACGAAATTGTCGGGCTAAGTGGTGGCATCCATTGTGCTGAAACTCATCTTGTTGTACGTCAAAACAAACGCCTTTATCCAGAAATTCTCCCAGCAATACATAATTTAAAAAAGCAATAAATGATACTACCCACTACCTACCTATACACCCTTTAGAATTCAACATTACTAGGAATTTATTTTATTTTATGCGCAATTCCTAATGTCACGAAACCTTGACAAAAACGCAGAAAACAATTCTGTTATTTTACAAATTTTCGCAGAACGACACCAGTGGTTATATGACGTGTGCGGATTTCAAATTCAAAAGTTACTCACCTTACAATTATGCCGCTCGCGTTATTGTGTGAAAATAAAGACGGTATGAGTGAAACATTAAAAATAGAAACTCCAAGTGCAACGTAGCGTGAGGAACAAAGCGATCTCGAATCACGCAAGGCCAACAAAGAAACTCGGCTACAAATTACACCACGTTAAAGATGTGTTATGACATAAACCTTATGTTTTAATGGTACAGTGATAATGAGAGACAACAGTAAACAAAGAAAAGGTCTAAGAAATAGTGTAGCTCGTACTGTTATTAGTCGTATCATTCTCAACAACTTTCAACGAAGTTTTGGTTCCGATAGACCGATATCACTCGTACTGGCAATCTGAACGGCGGTAGTGATTGTAACATTACACAAAAACATGTTTTTACCCTGTTCTGACTTACTCGCGACCATTTTCATGGGTTTATACTACGGTGAACATCAAAGATTTGAAATCAGGGGCAAGAGAGGGTAAAGTATGCCACACAGTGAACCGCATCCCGCGTTTCTTATTGATATAATACAGTGTATACTCTGAAAGCACTTCATACCATCTACTGTAACTGTACACGATAGAATGGGGTATCGTTTCCGGCATCACCCACATATCATTTTACCATTCGTCTAGCATACTATATGGGTTTCATTTCGCAATGAGCAAAAAATATTTCTTTTGAGCTTTAAAGTATGGATTAGGAATTCCGAAGAAATGACAGAGAGTACAGCAATGACATTTCAAGCGCACAGTAATTAAAATGCGAATGGAATGAGTATGTTCCACTAATTTTATGGTTCGATGCAGCCGTAATATCTGGATTTGATTTGCTGGAGGAGGTCATTCTGGTTATTAGTCTTATTAGCATGTAATAAGCAGCGTCGAAGGCGAAGTGAAATGGCTATCGACGTGCCTCAAATTTAGACTGATCAAGTCAACTGTAAGCGCAAATGTAAGCCTAATTGGTTTATCTACTAGTCAAACTAGTCCATCAAAGGCGGGCGTAAATATATACTTGTTTTTTGTAAGGGATAATCCCATTTCCGATGGCTTACGGTGAGTACTAAACGATAGCAAATATTTACTAAGATTTTTGTGTACGAAGTACATGACGTAATATTGTCTCAAGCATGTCACTGAACCACGACCTCTTGACCGCCAACTACAGATAATTTTGACATTTGTTTTCGTTTTCTTTCGCAATTATGTAACTATCTTGTCTTTTGAAGGAAAAGATAAATCACAAGTTAATTTTGCGGTCTGACCAGCGAAATCGTCCGTAGCTAAAGGTCACACGCCTCACTGGCAAATAACAACAATCTAGTGAATCAACTGGTGCTGGTACAGTGTGGGACGCGGTACACGAAATACCATTCGTGTCATAAAACCCTGAAACAACCGCAGTCAGAACGATAACGTTTCCCTTTCCAAACAGTCTCGATTGTATGTAGCACAGGCGAAACAAAACAAAGAACACCAACCCAGAAATGACATGTAATGTATAAGGCGCATTTGGTGCAGACGGCCAGCGAAGAGAAACAATTAGACACTCAATCATGTATCATCTATAACTCTAGTATATCAAATAAACTGACGAACTTTAGGAAGTACAGCCGCTACATGACCTTAATTGTAGAGGATCAAGATATCACTGGTTGGTTGCAACATTTTAGGGCCAACTTACTTTTGAAAGACACGAGAGACGAGCATCTAAAATCTATATGCTATGGAAAAAGACGATTTCGAATTTAACCAACTCTACGTGGGTCAAAACATTTAACAAGAGAGCAAGATGTGATTTGGCCTTAATTCAGATGTATGCGTTATCTACAGCGAGTAAACAAACTCCATCAAATTACTCAGCTACGACCAGATACGTATACGAACGCCACACGATTGCCAAAGGCGAAAGAATACTGTTTCAAATGAGCACTTGAAAATGCGCGGGAAATTGAACCGTCACTTTCACGAGAACGTAAGCAAACTTCGGAGTCGATCATTTACATACACTACGGGGCAGATTGGATCTCTTGTAGCATTCCCAATCAGAAAAATTGTATACAAACATGTTATAATACACAGAGCGCAAACAGAAGAATTAATTGAATTGTGACTATAAATTGATCACAAATAGCGCACAATTCATCACAACCGAGCAACTAACATAAAGGATTGGAACTTAGCAGCTATAGCTATGTTGCTGACTTCTTAATTGCGTTTCTCTGTTCGATAGTATTTTGATTAAATTTCCGATGGTGATCGGTTCCTGTAATCTCTATAGCACCCTGCGGAATGCGACAGCATAATTACAGCTTGCGCGCGATCAGGAAATTAAAATGCTATCGGAGAACGTGGCGTAAAATCGATGGCAAGCTGAGTCACAAAGGACTAGCATACAACGATGTAAAATAGGTCTTAGGCCGATTACAGTACCCCGCGTTGGAGTACCCCTCGTTTTTATAGGATTCATACCAGTAAGAAAGACGGATCAAACCCGTGAACTAGACTCAATAGTTATCAAAGTTATCAAAGCCAATTATTACGTGGTATTTTTCAATACAAAGTAGCAACTGGGCTTGGTTTTGTTATACAATATCTAAGCTAAAAACTATACTTACCTAGATGCCCTATAGAAAATCCACGCTGTATTTAGTTAATTATGCATGCACAGTATACTATCACGGCCAAACATATATACACAACACTGAAAGCTGAAAGTAAGTTTCAAATAAAAGAATATAAATTTATCTCACCTATGTTGATAAGATTCATCACCAAAAACAGCCAATGTATCGCATTTAATTGTCGAAGTTTCATGGTGAAGTGATGTAAAGGACAACAGATGAGCCGAATTCGTCTGGGCTTAAATGCTAAGCAGCAACGCACGTCGTTCGATTTTGATATCAACTTGCTGTCCGTCGTCTTAGCGCACGCTCGATTTCATCTTCGTCAGTTAATCAATGATTCCAGATTGTTAGTACACAACGCACGCTGGAAATAACTCAACTAGCAAAAATATTGTGAAGTTATACGTAAGAAAGCGTTCTAAATCTCGCTAACGACATACATGTATATACAATTATACCTGCAAAATGAATACTGGATTGTAAAATAAGTCAATTTCCACGTAGTAGTGTCGTCATACAGCTGCGACATTACAAACAGGCTAAATCGATTGGGCACACAGAAATCTATTCCACTTCATATCAGATAATCTAAATATCTTGCTGTAAGCTAAAAGACTGTTATTACAAGTGGCCTTCCTAGCTTAGAACTAATTCTTCAATTTACCGCTGATTTAAGCGGTTTTTCGTTTTGCAATCTCAAAAGTCACTAGCTTTCCGATAGCGGTCCAAGCAAGCACGGCAGTCATAAATTATAAATGAACAGGCACTGTCCAAACCATACTGGCTGAGTGAATGAGAGGACCCACGTCGCGTCACACTTCTGCCTAGCTAACTAACAATCTCTCGAAATTATGACGTCACGTTCATTTTTTCCGTAACGGAAACGGGATCAAAAACGTTTCAATAGTAAAATACAAGTCAGCTTCAGTTATTTTGGAAAAACGGAAATGAACATGGGTGGGTACCGAACAGCGTGTCGGTTAACGTCGACAACGAATATAGCCGTTCCTTTATATGGTATTTCGCTTAAGCTAGTATCAGGGAACACCATTGTTATTCGAAACGCACAGCAATATTATGGGTAACATAAAGGTTAGAACGAAAACGTCAGCAAAAACATTCACGAGTTTTTCCTCGTTAATATTATGCCAAGTATAGCATATATCATACTTATTTTATAGCCTCGAATGCATAACTTCAACAAAATAGACCATAAATACACAAATCACTGCTATCTGCTTCACGATGGGGTAGTTATTTGCAGGAATTACCGCAGTCAAACTAAGAAAGATAACAAAACGCTCAACTGAATTAATTAATATTCTTTTTAAACAGTAAAATACTGTTCCAATCCACGCGGAATCAGCGGGAAAGTAATGCATATAAACACGGCTTAAAATTAGAAAAATAGTGGCCACTCAGTTATTCTATTTTTACGAGCGCACTCAGCGGTTGGTTTTGCAATCACAATAACCTTTTTATATGCTTTTGATGCACCTAGCTATTATCGGCGACTTAATTTAAAAACTGAAAGCTAGGACCCGACATAAAACCGCAAATCGATGCATGATTTTGCATCGCAAACAGCGGGGATTGTGATAAAAGTTTTAGGGCTTATATTTATACAATGCATACTATGCTTTTATCTCACCGTCACTTACAAACAACCTTATCACGATTTTTTACTCGTATAATCCTGGCGCATTTCATAAGCTTCATATTCTTGACGCAGCGATGTCAATTAAGATACTGTAAAACAGTTTTTGAACTCGATTATCTCATCTGCAGTTAGTTTGAAGTCTGGAAAATTAAACAGCATTTAGCCTGTGGCGTTAATCCGTCAGCAAATTGAAAATATCTTGACTTAAAACCAGAAGATACGCAACAAGATAGAAACGAACGAAAATAGGAATCGATGCTGTGCTGTCTCAATGAAAATGTTTTCTATATTGCTGTGCTAAGGTAGAAATACTTATCTTCCCTCGTGTAAAAGGGAAAAACAAAAGTGCGAACGAAGCTAATCATGCAATTTAACGGAAGCGAACGGCAGAGCA
The DNA here is from genome assembly GCA_013436065.1 of Halocynthia aurantium. NCBI lineage: Eukaryota > Metazoa > Chordata > Ascidiacea > Stolidobranchia > Pyuridae > Halocynthia > Halocynthia aurantium. Next base: position 29,302 of record QXVX01003576.1, read on the forward strand.
AACGTTGTTACAGTATTATCCACACTAATCATCGCAAATTGTTATGTCTTGTTCCGGTTTCAGATTAATTGGACTGAATTACACCTAATACGAGGCGCGAAGATATTCAATTAAATACCCAAAACTTCTTGCTTCTACACTTCGCCCAAGGAATGATAACTACCAGGACAATACAGTTACTAACTTAGCCATTATTACAGAAAACACTAACACTATACCTTGCACTACGAACTGATCTACTGGCTCGGTATTGTACTTCCCTACTTAGCTGAAACGCTCATCATTAAGCTAAAGCACACGATTATCCGAAGGTGTCATCTAATTGCTCCAAAATGAAGAAATGCATAAATCTACCAAGAATTACTTTTACGATCCTCACACAAAAGTGAGTACAGAAAACGACAGCTTTCTTCAGAACCATCTTACGGTGACTACACGCTACACGTGATACATTTGTCCTGTAGGCAAGTGACAACAAAAACTCAGTTGTTTTGTTCTGATAAATTAATAATCTTTTAGCTTCGCACGCCCGTCAGAGACAAAGATTATTTTCTCTAGCTTGAAGCTAAATTGCCCTTCGCCGAAGGTAGGATTGATCACAAAGGTTTGAAAGGCTTGATTGATTCAAGTTTTACATTACTAATTATAGACGAATTGGTGAAAGATTCCAATCATTGGATAGAAAATGAAAGCACATAAAATACTGTAATGAGAATAAAAACGCTTACCATTATCGGTTACACCAGATGTGGTCCCATTAAATGTAAAGTCTATTTGCCAACCTATACTGTAATGGAAATGGAAGACAAATAAATTATTTAAAACTCTTTAGTAAATAACATTTGTATCGGTTTTTGAAAATACAAAATTTAATCAAACTTTTCGAGGACTTTACACGCCTTTTTAACTAAAGTTCTAGACACGGATCAAAGGTCAATTTTAAGTCGTGTAATAAGGTTACGCTCAATACATCTCGATCTGCATGAATATAATCATGAAGTACAACCTCGAGATGGCGCTCCAGATCATAACCTTGGCTATAAATAACTACGAGGTAACTTTTATATAGCGACCGGCCACAGCTGATTGAAGTTGCCGTCATATGTCAGCTCGATACATAAAGCGTCCAAATTGGGTTGACATAACCTTGCTCCCAAACTCTAGCTCATCACACCAAATTCTTGAATAATGAATGCCACAAATTTCAACAAACCGAAAACTCAAGATGAACTAGCTACGAACAAACTTCACAAGCTCACTAATTTACAGAATTATTGGGTCCGTTAAGAAATTTCGACAACTATAAAGATATTAGAAAAACATTTAACAATCAATGCATATTACTATTACTTATTAAGTTACACAATACAAAACGGAGACAAGCTCGTGCCAGGCGACCATGCTGCCATGAAAGATCATTTCAATCGAAAGTTTTAAAAGACTATTATGAAGTAATGAATTACTAGCAGAAGAGATTATGACTTCTGCTAGCGCAAGTCACCCGTTAAATTTTACATCCCGAATTCCCTCGTCGAATGCGTATTAAACTAGGAGCGTAGTATTTTATATATATATTTATAACGAAAACTAAAAACAACGCTGTAATATATTCCCCAAACGCGGACTATATGACAACATTGTCTTGCCAACCGTACATGTTACTGCACATAGCCGTTGCATAGTTTCCTCCAACCGATTACACAGGTCGCTTGATTTACCATTTCGCATTGCATCATTCCTTGTTATTCATTTTTGACATGAAAAATTCATTGCATTTATTCTCCCTAATTCAAATAGAAAGGTGCGGTGTCATATAATTAGGATGAATCGCTTAACACATTAATAATTTACTTCATTTCACTTCACTTTACGAAAGATTTTAAAAATTAATCTTTGCATGCTGTAGATTGTAGAATATGCCACAAAGACATTATACTATATACACTATACAGTACAAATACCACACATGCCCAGGGGGAAATGAACATAAAACATACAAGAATGATCTGCATAGCTTATACAATAATAAAATTAAGGATAGCGTGAGGTACAAAGGAAAATATTCATTCTGGGTATTGGAATATACTACAAAGAGAATACGCAGCAAGATTTTCTATTCCGTTTTGAACTGAAATACTTACATCTTGAAACGACTTGCAATTGGCCTAAAGTTAACAGCAAATTAGAATTTATTTTTCAGTCCTCAAGCTTCGGCATTTTCGACGCCAGTAAGTAGCACAAAGGCCTCCTAAAGGAAATAACCTAAAACCTAATCTCCATAATATCTTACCTATAACTAATACAAAATTGTATGTCAACTGCTATACGTCCATTCACTGACTGTTTTAACACATGTATCTTACCAGCTTGAAAAATAGCAAACCTTAGCTGATCTCTCGACTTTGTACAGTTTTCTAACCAATTATCGTTGCTAGGAATTAATTATATATCATGAATGTAGCCGATATATAGTCAACCGCAGCGTTGATCATTACCTAGTCTATAATGATAACAATTACTGTATTGTAATCGTACTTTCCCTATATATACGTAACGTCTCTTGTGAGAACCGTAGGGAATAGATCCATCTGCTCCTATTGTCAAATATTACACAAAACAAAGCTATCCTAAGAGACTCCTGTTCGAAAAAAACGACCTTTCGTACGTATTAGCAAGATCTACGGGATATCTATATCTATTTCCTTTCAAGGTGTGCTCGACAGATGGAATTAACCCAACGGGGGAATTTTAGTTTGCTATTTTATGGATAAATACTACTTTGAAACGCTGGACAGCAGTAATATATAGACTGTAAGCTGATATACGTAAAATGGTAGTTTTTGTCTCAGCGGTAATTGCAAATTTCCCGCTATTTACTGAACTCCCATCACTATAGCAAACGGAAAAATTATAACATAACCAGCCACGGCGGAAATTGACGATTTACTATTCTACTGAGAAGAACTAAGCAATCCTTAGCAAATTTCAAAACTCACTTCTTCTCCTCATTTCAACTTCGGAACTGCTGATAAGTGCTATATATCATGAATGTACTGAACTGTGATCTTATAATTGGAATAATCGTAGAATTATCTAATTACCTCACACAAATTATTACATCGGCAAGATCTTGCACTACAAAGAATATTAGCTATTGTGTCCAAAGCTATCCTAACCTATTTCGACGTCAACAACATACGGGTGCGATATAGAACGCGATTGACAACAATGCCCTTTGCAAATTTCGCCCGCTTGCTGTGTCAGTTCAAAGTCAAGAAGAGCGGCCTAGCTTTCATCATCATTGTATCATTATTCGAGATTTGCTAAAGTGTGTTCCTATTTGTTAGCACCGTACGTACAGTATTTTGAAAAGTATAACAGTATTAACTGAAGTAAAAAATAATCGGAACCTATAACGGATATTTTCCCTATCGCATACACATGTTCACAATAGCACTCTTAGATACCATTGCCTCCTATATTCCAGATGTGTCGGTTGATACACACCTTTTCATCGATACATGAATTAGCTCTGAATTTAAATAAGATTTTTACTATACAGTTAACACTGCTAAACTTTTCTTCTTCTATTTTTTTTATCTCATTGCGATGCAATGTACGTTGGCGAACTACTTTCAGCTACAGGTTTGGGCGTGCAGAGACTCGCACGAAAACGCAAATTTGGTTCAATTGTGCTGCAACGATTCCTTCTCAAATAACGACAAAGTTTCAGTCTAATAATCGTGTCAATTAGGATATATCAGTCAACTGTGTTTACTCATCGTCAAACCTCGATCTTACCGTAAACATAATTAGAAAGAGATGAGCCCACTCGTACTCCTCAATCTTGCCTTTGCTGTATCTCCAGCTGGAATAACTGATTACTCTACCGCTACTAATAGAGCGTCTATCTGTCTATGCTTGAATTGAACCTGTACCTGTGCAGACTTGCTTCTGAATAACCTTCGATAGAAGACTGGCAATAATCCATTAAAAACAATCTGACATCTGATACTATTATTGTAAATCTAGATTAGCGGTATTAATTCTCTTTGATGTCTACTTATTCTCATTCATGGTCAATGCTAGCAATTTCAACAGTAATGGATTACAGTATCAATACATGTATGTTTGTGCATCAGTGCATTGATATACTCCGCCCGTTGGTGGGTAATACTTGAATAAACTAAACATTTAGCCAAGCTGAGGTGTTTACTACAAGCAAAGCAGTCTTTTTTCCTATATTTACAGTTTTGGGGCACTCTATACATCGTATTTGTATTCAAGCTCTCTACTGCTAGTCTAACGTGATAGGTCATAGGTACAGAATATATCTTCCTGACATACTGTACAGTATTACGCCAAGGATCCAATCCTGGACGTTCCACCATATATGAAATTGGTGCCAGGACAAAAGCCATCCCATCAGCCAAACAAACATAAATAAAGTTAACTTTTATAAAGAACTATATACTGTAGAAAGTTTTATTTGGAAAAATGGAGTTTATTCACAGGGGAGCTTTTTATCTCATTATTATTTTTGGATAGCCCATCTGACACAGTACCCTCACCATGATTCTGAATGTTTGGTTTGTGGATGAATCCTGTATCCACCTTTATAACTTTCCGCTTCAATTAAATATTCATAGCAAGTACAAAATTCGCTGCAATTTTTTAATACCAGACAATTCCTACAGATATATCACAAGTAATACTGACATTTATAAATATGGATGTAAAAAATGGGAAGGTAACATACAAAAGTAAGAGAAATAGTCGAGTAAACAATATACATACAAATGACCACAAACCTAAACCATGATTTTTAAAGCATAAAATGAAGAACAATATTGGCAAACTAGACTTACATGGCGTGTTTATTGTAGGTCGATGAAGAGGCTTAGGGAAATGGCTCAGAGTGATCCGACGTCTGGGAACGCTTTTAACCTGTCGGGAAATTCATCCATGAAAAGTACCGGGTCTGCCCGGAAATTGACGGTTTTGAGAGGCTGCTTGCCGAACACGTCCATGAAACGGTTCATGCAAGTTGACCTGGTAAAAAGATAAATTTAAGAATTTTAAATTGACTTATGAATAAGTTTGTGAGCATCAAATATTACAGAAGCTGTAGCTCATGGGCCTCAACCTAAGTCCAGAGAATCCTGACTCAGTCTGGAGCTGTTGGTGCCTCGTCATTTACCACCCAGCAACAATGTGTTCCGATTAAAGAATTTCGGAATACAACAGAGTTTTGAGGAACAAAACTCACTAGTAAATCAAGGCAATGAAATGGGCTATGCTGAATAGACTCAGCCTTGTTGAATGTATATATATCAGGCAAAAATAAGCATTATAATTGCAAATAGAAGTCATGTTGCATAATTGGATAAAATCTCTTATATTATAATTTATTTTTCCTGAAAATGAATTTCAATTAGGTCATGTCTCTTCGGTACACCATCTGGCAATAAATTTAAATCTATAGCTTAATATTCTAATGTATATGTACCTTTCAACCATGTGCGACTGTTCTAACGACAGACTTCCCCCTGTGAGACACTCGGAACACTTGAATTTTTTACGAGGGGTAACTTTGATAGGAGCTTTGCCAGTGTAATTGCTTATGAGGAAATTCATAGCGATATCTTCGCAGTTCATATGACCGTCCACGAAGTCCCTGACCTCATTTGGCATTCTTAAAAATAAATACTGTCATAGTTTTGGCACAAACTTTTCATTACTTTCATTTCTTACTCATTAGTGTAGAGATGATTGAAATATTTGTGATAAAATGCAGCTCCTGTAAGGACAATGGAAATGTCATTTTTCCATTCGGATTCATAACGTAAATGGCCATTGTCATCCCACAGGTGAAGTCGTGGCGGGAAACCAACCAGCCTATCAGGAAATTCTCTCCAGACCTATGAATACAGAGTGTTGTACAGTAAAAATAAGGTAAATTTTCTGTGTTCACTTATGTTTATTTTGTGCACTTTACTACTAAAGCAAATACAGGAATATTTCTCATGGGGAGCACTGCTGTCTGGCATCTTCCTGTATTTTTGCCAAAACACTCGATTGATTTTAGAAAGCATATAGATACCCAAAATATAATTAGGCAAATTAATACAAAGTCAATAACATTGCATTGAGACAGCCTGCTGTTCAAATAGAATTCTTTATCACATATTACCCATAAGGCAACCAATCAAATTGAATTTTTAGTATTCACAGCCATATTAATACCTGCCATTAGGTAGCCACCCAATTTTCAATTTATTGGCCTGTACTGTCAGAACCATTATTTAGGTAATTTATGTAACCTGAATAAGCAAAATTCGCTCAAATAATTATTTGTCAGATCTACCTGGTAACCAAACTCAATCTCATCAGGAGTGAGCATTATAATGTCATCATCGATTGCCAGAATCGCCTCCGTTTCAATGTCATCAAATGGATAAAACCTAAACACATGGTTTAAATATTCACTTTGTCTGTTCATTGTAATATACGTTTAAATCGTCATCAACCTGTTGCTAAGCTTGTTAGAAGAAGCCTGAATGATTTTAAGCGGGTGATTTAAGGGTGGCCATTCTTCTGGTGGTGGAAAAGACTTCTTCTGATTGTTCCAAACGACAATAATTTTTTTTAGACTGGCAACTTTGTCAATTCCAGACACTACTTGATAGAGACTATCTATACGATCATAGGCCAAAACGACGGCAGTGAAACCTAGAATATCGAAATACCAATTTAGATTGCTCTATTTTTTAATTTCTTGCAGTTTATTTCCCTGCTAACTTACCATCTTCTTTGGGCGATATGATAGGTAAAAAGAGTGGACTTTTTGTACTTGGAGAATCTGGGGGTTCATTCCAGTCCTCGTAAGTGAGAGCTTTGTGGGTGAATATTCTATCGTTGATTATCCTGAGGGTCGTCAACGTGATTGCAGAAATTGAACTGAAGCACTTGGCCCAGAAATACTTGACCTAAATCAGAATTATCATGTTCAATGTTTAGTTTTCAAATATGTCGCCCAGCTAGCAATGTTACACAGAATATATTGGCACTTTGCAGAAGACATCAAGAATGATGTTTTGGACCTGTTGTGTATCCAGTTTATTCAAATAGAAGGATAGAACTAAATTGCTTGTTACCTTTTTCTGCATGAGTTTAATTTCAGTAACTGATATCTTTTTCAGTATATCGACCAAGTTTTCCAGATCTTCCTCTCGTACAGTGACAGATGCCCTCTGCCAGTCAAGCACTTCGGAAAAAGGTTTAACATAGCCGTCGATTACAAAAACCGGAATGCAGCCTGCTTTCATTGCGTCCGACAGTGATGACTGCCCAAGACGGGCGCTTCTCAATATCAAACAGAATACTCCTTCTTGAAGAATCTTTTGTGACATGAAACAAGAATGGTTGGTTATCAAATAATCAGTCAAACTACCAGTCAAAAAAGTTAGGATGTACTTCAGGATATCCTGCTTTCTGTTCATGATGACAGCGAGTCAGATGAAGAGGAACATCTTCTGGTACATGACGACACTTTTCAAGAATGAGAACATCTTGATTTTTCGCAGCAATTTCCTCCAACTGAGATCTGAAAATATGTGAATTAATAGGATTTGTTAGGTAAATTTGATGATATAGGATTTTCTAGACCGCTACACTGCAACCAAGTAAAGTTATGAATTAATATAGATGAATTTAAAGAGGTTTAACATATACTGTGTTTGTTTCAACTCACCTTATTTCTGAATGAAAATTAGTCTGTGAAGAAATCAATAACCATGAGCGAAAAGGGTTCGAACCGCTGTCAGCCAAACTGATTTCTTCTGTAAGGGGATTGTAAACCGGTATGCTGATGTCGAACTCCGGTCGATAGGTCCAGTGAGAGAATCCTCCGCCAGCAACCATGGCCTTGTCATGGGAAACATCAATGACGGTGTTAAAATCAGGGGAGGTTCCGGCAATAATGTTGAACAGAAGATGATTAGAACCCTGATTCCAATATGGAAGATTATAGAGAATTTGAGAAACTTCTCTGATTTTCAAATTATTTTGATTTAGTAAATCAATAGGTGGAATAAAGACACAGGCACTTTTGGGATCATCGGTGTAATATTTGCTGTCCGCTATCGTCGCGTAAAGTTCGTAAAACTCTTTGGAAACGGCCGGTGTCAAAGCGTCGCCGTTCATGTCCACATGTTTGGCAAGGGGGTACAAGTACACAGATATTTGATCCTTCAACTGACCATCGCATTTGTAGACATTAAAACAGTTGTACATACGACAGTTCGAATCTCCCTTGTCCATGAGTTGAATGTGTGACGGGGCCACAATTTCTTCGGGCAAATTTGTGACGACGTCTAGCCTCAACTTCGACCTTCTTTCCATTTCTTTGCTACGAGGCTGAAAAGCAGACTGGAGCCAGAAAACTGCTCCAATGAGGAGCAGAACAAAGACAGGCAAAACATAAATAGCACGGACACCTTTCTTTTTGGATTCCATTACATAGCTTTTATACATTCTGTTTTACAAAACAGTCTGAAATGAAAATGGTAAATTAGGGAAGTAAATAATATAAACTGAATTTTCGGAATCTTTGTAATGATAAATCACTTTTCCCACCGACCGGGGAATATTTATTCTAATCTCCTTAAAAAAATAGTAATGGACACACCGAAACCATACACCGAATGACGTCATACGAGAGGGTAAAAGGTTAATACTCATCTTTTTTTCCTTCTTGCGATAAATAAACAGATACAAGCAGTAATAGTTCGAGTTAATAGTCTCTTTTAATAGAAATGTGTATATAAATTTGAAAAAAACTCCAACTGGAATCAACTTAGAAAATATAAAACGTATACTGAACAATTATTGACCCTTGACCTTACATTTTGCACAACAGTGTCGTAATGATCGTTTGCTTGAGCCATTATTTATTATCATCATTCAGTTAAATTACAAACATCCTTCGTGACACTTGTATTTACGTTTATAACAAAAGAGATCGGCTAAACTTGAGGTTAATATTATATCTTCATACCCCAAACTCAAAATGTATGCCCTATCCGTCTAACACTTACTATATCCATACATGTAGGCAGGTCAGGTCTATAACTGGAATATAATTACTGTATATTATCTTCTTTTACATATTCTAATTGGTTCGGATAGAACTAGAACTGAGGTGAAATTATGAATATCCTCATAACAGCTGTTAGAGCATATGCACCATGGGTAATGTTACCTGTTTCTGGAGCTATCGGGTTCGTTGGGTACCACATGGAATGGTGGTTAAGAAAAGGCGAGGACCAAGCAAAAGACAAGGACAGTGTTTCACAGCAACGAGATGAACGAAAATTAGAACAATTCATAAATGAAGACTGTACTGTTGTTGAAAGCGTCACACAAAGAGAACAGAAACCTAAAGATATATTCGATAAAAACGTTCCAACGAAAGAGCAAAGAAAATTTATATAGCATACCATATATTTTGCTGTGACTAATACAAATACCTTATGTTGAAATACTGTACATGTTTGCAATATTTATTTTGTACAGTGTTGTCATTTTTTCATGTATGCAACTTGCTGTATGAAAGAATTTCAACAGCTGTAAACAATGTTTTGTTAAACTAGATAAATTCATTGTGATATTGACATCAGGCATGGATAATACGTAATAAAAACGATTTTTAATTACAGAAACATAGTCATTTTATTGGCAGTTCCGTCATGCCCTTGTCCATAGATGGGAGGAAGCTCTGATATCTATATCAATGGGTCATGAAGTTCCACAAAAATGGATATGCTAATCTTCATTCATTATAACACTACCTGCAGCATCCCATTATATATAATGTTTCTCTCTCTGAAGATTGATTACTATTATACCCCCTTGTAACTAAACTGGGTATGGAATTCCCAACTAGTATTCGGCTCAGATGTCGCTTGATATTTGATAATGACATTTTGAATTTAGAACTTTGAATCCGATGACTTAGCAGCACAGGTTTCTATGTGGAATGTTAACATGAAACACTAGAAGGGTACATAATCTGTGAGAGTAAATGTGACATAAGTTGAGTTATCTCAAGCATGGTAGAATGAATGGATCAAAAGAATAATTCATTTACTAACAGTGATCTAGCTGTTCTTTGGCTATTTTCATTCCCCGGATAATTGCTTCGCAATTTTACTCATATTTTCAACTAACATGACAAGTTCATTCATTTGTTAATTAACTATAGAGCGTCTATTAATTTCTTCATACATTCAACACTATCAGCAACATATCAGTGTCTTCAATTAAATTGCAATCGACCTTCAGTAAATATTTTTCCTATTTTCCGGCAAGAGCTACGCGATAAAAGAAACCATTAATATTTCATAAGCGAAGTATCGTTCGTTATCGATCTGCTGTACATGATGCACTCTCACAAAGATTTATTAGCAAATGAGTGGCAGATATCGCGAAACTATTTTTTCCCAACTATAAAGATCGTGTTGTATATTTACTATCCAAGACCCCGCTCCCCCTAGCGTATGTCATGCTCGATCAAGCAGAAATGTATAACATGAAAATATATATTATATATAACATATAAATATATTGAGGGTGTATTTTGTTTATTTTTTATATTGTCATTTCCATGTTTTTGTTATTTTTCACGGGAATTTTTTTTGCTCTTGTTGCGGTGCTATACACAAAGGCCAGAAACCAAATTCAAGGACAATTTCAAGACGTTTTCAATCTAGTAGACCAGCAGGTACGTAAAAACGCGGTATCGGAAACCACGACGTAGTAGATACTTTAAGAGAAAAATTTATTTTATTTTGTTGAAAGCAGTTCGGAACCAACACATCAGTACTTTTTGTAATAAGCCATCCGGATGATGAATGCATGTTCTTTTCTCCAACACTTCTACATCTAAGGAAGAAGAATATCGTTGTGCATTTGCTTTGTCTTTCCACTGGTAAATTGCTGCAGTATCAACACACAAAATTTAAATCAAAGATAGCTGTTTGGCTCAATAGTATACCACATCTGACATTTTGGTCCAAGTTATTTAGGGAAATTAGAGGCGTCCATTTTAATCATGTTAGAATGAATCTCGAATACTCTCCTTTTAGGAAATTTTTACGGAGCGGGAAAGACTCGTGAAGAGGAGTTGATAGCCAGTTGTTTAAAACTTGGGATTCCCCCAACACGAGTACACCATCTAGACGTGTTTCAAGACGACCCAAAATCCTTTTGGCCCTCTGACTTGGTTGCAAACCGAATCGAGAAGTTTGTTGAACTGATTTCAGCAAGAACCGTCTTTACTTTTGATGAATTTGGAGTCAGTGGTCATTTAAATCATATCTCTGTATATAAAGGTGCCAGGTAAACAAAGATGAATATGACAAATATTACACAAAAGCAATCACAAACACATAAACTTGTATTCCTTAGGAAAATCAAACAAACAATTCCAGTCTTCTGCTTGGAGACTGTGAATGTGATTCGGAAATACATTCAGGTACGCATCCTAGATGGCTAAATCCTGAATGGAGTCGAGAATAAATTAGATTATCAATTTTCAGGTATTCGACATTCTTCTTTCCGGTTGCTCTTCAAACACCACTGTTATTGTTTCGGACTTCAAAGGATACACTTCTGCTTATAATGCGATGCTCTGTCATCAGTCACAGTTGGTCTGGTTTCGAAAGCTCTATGTTCTGTTTTCTAGGTAGTTGGAAGAATGTTGTATGATCATTATGTTTAAGCAAATACAGTAGTACCTTGCCTACGTCACTAACTTGTCCCAGAAGCACCAAATAATGTATGACGACAAACTCCTAACAATTAGCGTAAACAAAACGAAGTATAAACTCTCGTTAGGTTAATTAAGAATATATTTTAGTACCAATTTGCAAGAATGCTATTTACCCTAAACTTGGCGTCTATGGGTCCTGGGATGATGCAGCTGGTGACAATGCTAGTAGGCATTTAAAAACAAACTCTAGTTTATGTAATTTCAAACATTTTCTTGTAGGTACATGTTAATCAACACCTGGAAACGTGTTCAGTAAATTCATGATGGGTCTAGTCACCAGGGTAGTCAAATCGTGGTATCTGTTATCTTTCACCACTCTGCTATCCATCCTCGTCTTGTTGAGAAGAGACTATACAAACATATTGGATTCTAGTGAAAAACTAGAGACCGAAGCGATCAACAACAACGATCTATTCTATGATTTCGTAGCGAGAACCAACGTGCAGAAAATCTTAAGTCAAAATGGCAACCACATCATATTCGCGAACGTCCGCAGACCAAGGAATTCTGACCTCGCCGATTATGATGTCGGTATCGCAACGCACTGCTCTTATTACAACTTGAGATATTTGCCAAATCTCGCCAAAGCATGGAATGGTCCAATCTCAATATCGGTTTTCACCACACGCCCGACCAAGACGTTAATATTTATCGACTTGATTAGAAAATGCTCTCTGCCGGTTGCAAAATTTGCACGCTTCCATGTTGTTGTCCCATTCAGTAGAGACATGTTCTTTGCAAAACCTCATCCAGGTGCACGGGAGCCAGATATTTTGAGGATACTGACGAGCTCTCATCAAGATAGAATGCAGACTAACATGATTTGTCATAATCTCAATTCCCTCATGTTAAATCTGGAAAATATTGAAGAAAATTATGATCTTGGCAATTCTCTGCCATATCCAAACAACCTACTGCGCAACGTAGCCTGGGAGAATTCCGGAACAAGCTACATAATAAACCTCGACATTGATCTCATACCAAGTGAAAATCTTCATAATTACCTGATCAATTTTTTAAGAAACTCGCGTGGTAAAGCAACATCTTGGGACCAAAGTATTGCTCACGTTCTTCCAACCTTTGAAATTAAAAGCAGAGCCTACGAATATGACAAAGTGAAGTTCCCGATCGACAAAATAACTTTGCAAACTTACATCGATAGCAAAACCGTACGGCCGTTTTATCAGGTCGCATGCCCAAAATGCCAAAACTGTACGCAGTTCGAGAGATGGTATAATATAGGCACAAACTCGAATTCAATAGACGCAACATACTATATGGAGTGGGAAAAACCATGTGAACCCTTCATACTCATTCCGAAAATGGGTGTACCCAAGTATGATGAACGTTTTGTTCAGTATGGTTACAATAGAATCAGTCACATATGTGAACTTCATGTAGCCGGTTGGCAATTCACTGTACTCAACAATGCTTTTTTGATTCACGTTGGTTTCAAAACTGGCGACAAAGAAACATTTCACTCAAGCAAGGACGAAGATATGAAGTCGAATTACTTAAAACTCATAAATTTTCAAAGAGAGTTGTCTTTGAAATATCCAGAAAGTACAAGATATTGTTGAATTGCACATTTACACTGTACATTGCATTTGATACATTGTAATGTAACACGGTTATACACTGTCATTGTATTTGGATTTCATGCTTTTCAACTTGTTCATTTTGTAAAAACCAATTGTTTTCCCCCTTCTCTTAATACTGTACAGACCTTTGAATCCATTAAACAATTCATATCATATCTACCAACAGTAGAAATTGTCTTGACTGAAATCAGATTCCGGATGAGAATTTAAAGCAAGTAAGCAACAGTTTCTTCGTTAATCTGACAACTACTATCTATTACAACAGGTAGAAAAAGCAGGTTACAAATTAAGTACAGCCGTTTCGAACTCATTGGACTAATACGGTGAATTACAGTATAAATACTTAAAGCAAGACATTAAATTTCGATTATAAACTACTTGAATATGTACTATCGCTTCTAAAACAGTTCGGCAGAAACTCAAATTACTAAGCTAAAAAAAAATTCTATTCATACCTCCGTATAACCACTATGGTATAACACTTGAACTATCATTAACAGAGACGGATTCCTACATTATATATTTTCAAAATATACTACAACTTTTATTTCGACTTCTTCTAGTGCTGTTGCTGAAACAGCACACTGGCGGATACAATTCTTGCAAAAAAAAACATTGTTGGTGAACACGCGTGTTTTAGCAGTAGCAACACTACTTAACAACAACTATTACAGACTGTTACTGATAACGAAGGGACGAGGTAAATTAATACCGTTATTTTTCGTAAATATGCCGTATATGTATTAACTCGCTTAAGCTATGCGTATGGACAAGGCTCGACCACCTCAGTATAGGATCAAAGAAAATCCGATACCCGATCCTAAAGCAACGTCGTCAATAGGATCTTGGATAAAAAAGAGAATTACCAGTCTATTTTCCCCTCGATTCTATGCGATTACGACGTGGGTTGGAATATCTATTTGCGGTATAATTTACTGCAGTAGTTACCTGGAAAATACTGAAAAAAATGAAACAAAGGGTGAGGAGGTGGTTCCTGTTGCGGAGTCCAACGAGCAGAATATTGTCAGAGATGTCAAAAAAGAAAACAGACCTGTTGTTACGACTAATAAGAAAGGTTTGTAAAAAAATTTCTATCTTACATCCAAATTTTGTTTAGAGTTGAATTAATTCAATTCTGCAAAATATTGTTCCCCATCTTTCCAGTTACTCTTACATTAATTACGCAAGCCACTCTTCACAAATAAATTTGGTATCTTTCCAGGCATGGTAGTGATACGATCGCGACAACCTGGCTTAGGATTGGTGACATCAGAATACCCTAAGAGCAGAATTCGTCATGACGAAGATGGAAATATTATTTTGAATGATTACGGTTATCCAAAAATAGAGGAAGGTGGGATTGTAAAAGTGTTCAAGAAATACTTTGGAAATAAAAAGCTGGATTAAGAGTAAAGAAGGCAAACTACCTTTGGTTGTCAGCAAAGATTGTGTGCCTGCGTGAATAGGCATGGAGTTCCATTTGGGATTCCTTCAGTTCAATGCCGATTCCAATGTATTTGAGTAGTGGTTCAGTCTTTTTCAATGAAGTTTTTCTCAACTGGTTTAAACAAATCATATATCAGTGCTAATATATCTGCTATGGAAACACCATTTCATATACCGTGAAATAAATCTTGATGTAATGTGTTTTATATTTTGTTAAATTCCATTTGTAGACAAAGTAGGAGTATATTATCACTTTCAGTGCTGCATGCTTTGTGAAGTCAGGCAGGGCTTTAGATACAATGTTTCTCAAAGTTATTTGCCAAAGAAGACATGATTTTCATCTGAAAGTTGTACAATGTCATGTTTGGTGTCCTGGTCTTTGCCTGGTACTGAACATGACAAAACACTATTATATTATTTGCAACTCCTCCAGTATTGCTAGTTTCCAGTGTCTTGCTCTGGCCTTAGGTAAAAGCCATGTTTTCACTTAACATAGGGAAGCATATAGATTGATTTCTTTCACCAGCTAAGCTAGTTCATGAGAGTATCATTGAATATCATCTTGAAATATTCGATCTGTGGCTTCGTGTCCCAGCAAACGTTGTTTCTTGTGGTTCCTTGTTTCTTGGCAGCATGTCACACGAGTCTGTCTCTTTGCTTTGAGTTGCCTAGGGCGTGGTTGTCCTGAAGTTACTGATGCCAGAACTGTATCATCGTCAGGGCCACTTTCAGATGTCATAGAAGTCCTCGTATTTTTTATCACTGCAGTCAGAATCCTTTTTCATACTGATGCAGCCATGCAGCATTTTCTTCAAAAAGTCTTTCCTCGGAACCTTGTATTATTACTGGATATAGATTTAACACATTGCCTTTTCAGAGTTCAAACTTCAAAAAACAAAACGTGGGGCAGTGTAATAAGTTAAGGCGTTACTAAAGTGGGACTGTTCAACTTTTCAAGCTCCAGTCATCGTCACAATGAAAAAAATGAACGTAATAAAATCGATTGAAGTTAAAAAGTTTTGTCATAATACTGAATGTTCTCACTATTCGCTAAATTATTTCGGATACTGACATTTACTATACAGAAGATAGATGGACACCAAAAAAGATATTCATTGTTCAGACAGAATGAGGTACCCGATATCGTTTAGTATGCAATATAAATATGATTATCACTGGGTGGAGGCTGTTTCTGGATTATTTAGTAAGTTCATCCACAATGTGAGAGGGGCATCAACGGCTCGCTTCGTGACGAATTCAAAGACGACATCTATATCTATCTTTGAAGTCATCAAATTTTTAAACTTCAGATCACGCCTGATCGAATTATGGGAAGATCATAGAACGGCAGTGTCACGGAAATATCGCGAAGAAGAACAGCGGACGAGTTCCATTACCAACGCTCAAGAGATTGTGAAAAAGGAAGAACCGAAAGACGATCCCCATTTTGGCGCTATGGACCCCGTAACGCACGCCCGCGACGCTTTGATCCAATCCTGCAAGAAATATTTTGCCGCTGAATATCTGGAAAGTCGTCAGTCTGGATCGGAACAATTGGTGAAGTGCTTATACTGGCAAAAAGAGAACTAGCTACAACACGAAAACAAATTTTTCAATTATTTGTACCAGGCGAAACCGCTATTTTTACAGCATTTATTGATACGTTTTTGGTAACTGCTCGTTATCAATCTTGAAAACAGGCATATTTATTTCCAAGCAAGTATAAATTCAGTTTCTTCAAGAATGGAATTTAGAGCACAAGAAATCTCTAAAATACTCTATTCTCTAATTTTCATTGACTTTTTGTGAGTCAAAAAATAACAATGCCTAAACTAGAAAATGCCTGGTAATGTAGTTAATAACGGTGAGAGGATTTTACTAAATCTTTAAAGCTGTTAAGGACATTACATTAAGGTAGGTAATGTTTGACTTCGTACCTAATTCTAATGAAAAGCAACAAAGTTGTTAGTACGAGCAATCGTTAGTTTAGTAGCCATAATAAAAAAATCAAGGTAATACTACTGGAAGCGAATCTCCTCGTTCGCTGACGAATAAATAAAAAGAAATGAGACAGATGCGGGCTATCAACTTCGGTAACGAAGAAATTTACCAAAGTAACACAATATTTCATTGGTTAATCAAAGTGCACAAGGCGAATTATATACTCAAAGTAGAAAAATAAAACAACAAAAAAATGGTGAACGGGACAGAAGAAAGCTGACGATCCCTACCAGCCAAAAGTTGTTTACAGAATAGCCAACTACCATATTTGCATATGATTGTTTCATATCACTACCAAACGTATTTTCTAGCAGTGATTGGCATTACAGAGGGGGTAGAAAAAGAGTCATTTAGGTTATTAAAATGTCATTCAATGAAAATTTGTCACATTCAATATTTAATACCCCTACTGTGTGGCATGCAGCAAAATAAAGAACCTAGAGCAACTTCTAACGCATGGCACTTTCATCAGGGGCCCACAGACTCATAAACAGGGGCTACGGCTATGGGTTCATCAGGTACAATAGTCCTGGAGTGTAGAAATATCGCACTTAGAAAAAAAACTTCTGAAAGTCACCAGTTACTTATTTTTAATTTTCCAATTGGCAACACTGAATTCAAAAATTGTGTTATCATAGCAACAGTGTTCTGTATCAACTTGGGGTAGAAAGAACACCGTGCTTGAACCAGACAAGTGGATGGTGGCAGTTCTCAACACAATAATATGCAATAATCTGATATGAAATATGCCAGTACAACAGACTGAGTTGTTTGTATTATTAGGAATGGCATTCGACAAAAGTGTGTCATGTTTTAAAGAATATCAACAAGTCAAAAACAGAACTCTTGTGCTATATTGGTCTCCATAAACTATAACTGAACTATTTTATATAACCATTACAGCATCTGTGTATCTTTATGTTTTGAGATAATAAGTATTAATTTGAAAATCTGATAGTTACTTTCATCGCCTTGATACCAGAATATATTTTTGACGGGCTTATTCCAGCAATAACATATCTGTGAATTTGAGTTGATAACTTCACGTCTTTAGGAAAAGTACAGAACATAGCCACCAAAGAACCACCAAATCAAACTATTTTCAATAATCCCTCGATCACACTATTGCAATGTGTATGACAAAATAAAGGCCATGTAACCACTATCTTCAAAATTGGCAGTGAATGTTAACAGGATCACAGCAATTGTCAGTCTGGAAATGCCGATAAGCACCAAGGTATAAAAAAGAAAGAAGTAAAGGATAAGAGAAAGGAGTGAAAATATTTTGCCGTGAGACTTTCTCAGAGATGGTGGCTTATTATGGCAGCAGCATGGCGTTCACAGCAGCTAGAACCTCGGGAATCAATCCTGGACAATATTTGTGATCAACAAAAAAACTTTGGGTCCGAGAAAACTTCTCCAAACGCGCCGCCATTAACAACTCCCACGATTCTGTTTTTACAAACTATTTTGTGTCACAATGTTTCCGGAAAACTATTAGGCTTGCCTGTTTGTATTTGACTCTATAGGTGGCGCAGAATCATATAACGTGTCCGTGTCATGGGTTGGCTCACCGGCAAGGCAGCAACTATTGTTCAATGTCCCGGCGCCGCAGTCACAAAAAAATCTGAACAAATTATTTTGCTTACTTCAAATGAATTGAACACTACTAGAAATACCGCATGGGGTAGTAAACCAAAATGAAAACCTTGAACAGCACATGAAGTCTAAATGCTCAGCCAAAGCTTATTAAGAATAGAAATAGAATATCATAGGTATGGATGTATGTCATTCAAAGCTAGGCTTGAGATCCCGAACCCTCCCCTGGGGAGGGACAAACTATGTGGTTAGTTTTATCATAGAAATTTCCCATTTCAAGGTAAATATTAATATATCCACTATATCCCTAATAAAATATAATTCNGCGCCGCCATTAACAACTCCCACGATTCTGTTTTTACAAACTATTTTGTGTCACAATGTTTCCGGAAAACTATTAGGCTTGCCTGTTTGTATTTGACTCTATAGGTGGCGCAGAATCATATAACGTGTCCGTGTCATGGGTTGGCTCCCCGGCAAGGCAGCAACTATTGTTCAATGTCCCGGCGCCGCAGTCGCAAAAAAATCTGAACAAATTATTTTACTTACTTCAAATGAATTGAACACTACTAGAAATACCACACGGGGTAGTAAACCAAAATGAAAACATTGAACAGCACATGAAGTCTAAATGCTCAGCCAAAGCTTATTAAGAATAGAAATAGAATATCATAGGTATGGATGTATGTCATTCAAAGCCGGGCTTGAGATCCCGAACCATCCCCATAGAAATTTCCCATTTTAAGGTAAATATTAATATATTAACTATATCCCTAATAAAATATAATTCTTTATATATATAACCTGTATGTATGTATGGCTTGTTATTTCTAGAAGGAACAGTTAGAATTTGTACCTGTCATGGCGAATAAATTCTGTTATATGATCTTGATGACATCTTTGTATGCAGTTCACACATATAGCATTTCTATCAGTTGTGTTACAAGTATGACACCTGAAGGAGAATAGTTTTGATAATGCATATCTAAAACCAATTAAAAAAAATGACACGACAGGAATGACACAAACCTATAGAAATCGTGCATAGGGTAGCTTGTGTAACTTGATATCTTATAAAGGCATTGACCGTGCTTGACGGCCTTTTCTATCGCGTTCTG
Source organism: Halocynthia aurantium (assembly GCA_013436065.1). NCBI lineage: Eukaryota > Metazoa > Chordata > Ascidiacea > Stolidobranchia > Pyuridae > Halocynthia > Halocynthia aurantium. The sequence continues at coordinate 48,900 of QXVX01003576.1, forward strand.
ATTGCTGAATACTTTGTTTTCTGAAAGAGACGTGATATTGTTATAGAACTGGATACTTACTACACGAAATCAGGAGGTGGTTGGATGATTACCTTTCAATACTGCAGAAATACCAGTGGCGAGAAAAATACCACCAAATTTATTGTTAAACACTTGATTGTGCTCGAGGAGAGCAGTGGCAGAATTGGTAACTTCCACGCCTGCGGCAAAGCCGTCAAAAATCCGATTCCTGCGCAGGACAGGTTGACTGTTTGTGCTGATCAGCACGCCTGCCTGGGCGTTCCTGAAGATTTCGTTCTCTTCTAAGATGCCTGGGAAATTTACCATGTTGAATATTTTATTTGGTAAAGGAAGAATACAGACACGGTGAAGCAATAGAAACCTCTTCCTCCGTTAAATATGCAGATGCCGCCATCTCGTCCGTCGTGAATCTTATTTTGCCTCATAGTCGGATTGCTGTCGGTCTTGATCCAGACCCCGGCCATCGCATTGTCAAATATTTCATTGTGTTCTATGATGCCGAGACCAGAGTTATACACGAGGATGCCACCGTTCTGTCCGCCCCATATTTTATTCCGTCTTATTGTTGGGTTGCTTCCCGTCCTAAAAAAGGGATGGTATCAAGTATTAGATAGTTTTTCATCCGGTTTCATTTGTATAGCAATAATTAATTAATAGTTTCAAATGGTACCTGATTTGTACACC